>CM071924.1:34052686-34345917 GCA_016081115.2 Rehmannia glutinosa | reverse complement strand
TTCAATCCATTCCGGAGCTTTGGATTCAATGCTTGCAAAAATCCAGGCTTCATCACGAAGAAATGAGTCTCGATATTTTGGAATGATGGATTTGAGAGTTTCTCTCAGACAACTTTCTTCCAGGAGTTTTTCATTTGTTTTGAAGAGAATGAAATTAATTAGACCGAAGTCTTATACTGTTTGGATAGTGAGTCTTCCACCCGGGTATTTGATTCCTCTAGGATGGGAGATGAGGAATTTTTCAAAGTCAATCACACATTTATTGATATTGTAATCAAGTGTGCATGAGCATCGATAGCAAAGCTTAACCGGACATTGTTTTGTGCATTCTGCTATTCTGCTATGATAATAATCATGGTATATTTTTAGACCACTGATGTCTAGTTTTCTATTGCTGCTAAATTGAGGAATTTGTGAATTTCTTCTTCTTTTTTCTCAAAGGTTTTTTGGGCTTTTTCAAAAATTAGTTCTTTTATACATTTTGGAAGAATCTCAATTTGTCGATTAGGAAAAAAGAAAGTTTTTACAGGATCAAGAGGGACATCATCTGTTAATGTTTTTTCATTGATCCTTGTATTTATAAGATCATTTTGATAAGTATTTTCTATCCAGAAACTGTTTTCACCAAGATTTTCGTTAGCAAATATTATTGCTTCTTCAAAAGTTTGAAATCCATAAAAAATGGGGTTTGGGATATCTATGGATGCTGCTACAAGCGACCATGTTTGAGTATCCCTAGGGTTTTTCCTTTTAAAATGACAAAGTATTGGAATCCACTTCTATGGATAAAATACCATTCTAAAGCATTTAGACTTCTGAGTTGGTGATTTTTATCATTTCTGCTATTATAGAGGTTATCAAGCAAAACTTGATGATCTTCTGCTAGCTTATTACCTTGTCTGCTACGAAAGGTAAGATTACTTCTTGGGTATTTATGAAGTATAGTATCTCCGAATTTGTAACTAGATCTGTTGACTAGGTTCATCTGCATCAAGAATTTGATTAATTTATTAAAAGGTAATTGAATTTTTTTAAATAAATATCTAGAAAGTATGGTATTTTTAAAGAGATTAGAAGTATTATTTCTTTGGAAAAGAGTATTTTCTAATTCAAAAGGCATTATGTTCCATTCATATTGTCCAAACGGGACAATAAATGCAGTTTTATATCCATCTTTTTCGTAAAATTGAATTTGCCAAAAACCTGATTTCATATCGAATTTAGAGAATATAATCAAACAATAAAGTTTTTGTAACAAATCTTTTTTGTTAGGAATTGGATATCTAATCCATCTTAAAACTGTGTTTAAGGGTTTATAATTAATAACTAATATAGGGGTTCCTCTTTCTATTTCAGAATTTCTGTTAACATAAAAAGCTGCACAACTCCATGGGGACCTTGATTTAGAAATTAGGTTTTTATCCATCAAATCTTTTATTTCCAATTTACAATGTTCTTCTAATTCATGATTCATTTGAATAGGTCTGGCTTTTGTTGGAATTTCTCTTTCATTAAAATTTTCTTCATAAAGTAGATCAACAATATGTTGTTTTCTATTCCAAAAGGCATTTGGTAGTTCATCACATATTTCTTTTTCAAATAGATTTTGGAGTTTTAATATTTTTTCTTTTACCTCAGGTATTTCTAATTGTTTTTCTATTCTTTTAAATGAAATATCATTTTTGATATTTTCTAAATGAAAACTTTTTTCTTGTATGAGATTGTTAATGGTATTTTTATGAATAGAATAAGCTTTTATCATATTAAGGTTTCTAGTTTTAGGTTTTTCAAGAAAATCAAAGTGTAATTTTTTGTGGTTAGTTTTAAAAGAGATAGCATTTTCACCAACATTATATGGCGTTATGAGATTTATAAAAGGTGTTCCTAAAATAACTGTATGATGTATATCATTAACAAGAATAAATAAAGATTTTAAAGAGATTCCATTATTTATAATTGAAGCTTCAGCTTTGGAATTGACACTAAGTTTTGAATTGTTTGCGGCTGAAAGCCTTTCATTAGTTCTTTTTTGGAATTTTCTTGGAACTATACCGGATAGTATACAATGTAAATCTGCACCTGTATCAAATAAAGCAACTGTATTTATTTTGAATTTTTCTGAGAATCTGAGAGTTATTTTTATCATGTATTTTCTTGAAGTTATTTCTCTTAGAACAAATAAAAAATCATCTGGAATTTTTTCAATATTTTCTATGTTCCTTAGTTCGGTATTTTCATTAACTTTATCATTTTCAGTACTCTCATCATTTCCTAATTTCTCTATCATATATTTTATAGCATCAGGATCTTGTTTTTGTTTTTCTTTTAATTCTCTTAATTCAAATTTTACTTCTTTCATTTCCTTTTGTAAATCTTGAATTGTTACATCTTTGTTTTTAACTCTTTTTGTCTTTCCAAGAATATTAGTTAAATCATAAGTATTTTTTGAAGTACTTGGTAAAATAGTATTTTTGTTTATCTTTCTTTTTTATTATCAAAAGAATTTAATATTTTGTCAAGATAATCTTTTTGAAGATCTGGATCATTAATATTTTTTAGTATTTCAAGATGGAATTGTTGTTCTTTAGTCAGAACACTAACATATTTTTCAGATTCATTTTCAGAATTTGGACTAGACGAAACCATTTCATCTGATTGAAGGGATTTACGATCTTCTTTAGATCTTGAAGAGAAATTACCAGGTTCTGAATCGGGATTTGACTCAGAGGACTCTACTAAGAGATTTGTAATTTTATTCATAATTTCATCTTCTAATTGTAATTCGTGTAATCTTTTATTTAATCTACAAAATTTAGCAGTGTGGCCCTTCTTATGGCATTTCCAACATTCAACATTTTTAAACCATTCTTTAGAATTTTGATTATTATGATTATTGGGTCTTGAATTTCTTGGTTTCTTGTAATAATCTTCCTTAGAAAATTGTCTTTTCTTATGGAATTTTCTACGAGATCTATGATGTTCTTTATGGGATTTGTATTGTTCTTTATTAGAATCTTTGTACGATTTATGACAAGTGCCTGAGCATCCTGGAGATGGTTTATTGGGATCAATATCAAATTGTTGACAGAAAGTCCCTAATTTTTATTTGGTTTTCTTTAGTTCCCATTTCAAATGTTTTTGGAGTTTTAAGTCTTGGCATATTCTTAATCCTTCTTGTTGGGTTAGGCTAACTAATTGACCATAAGTATATTCATCATAATGTATTATTTGTTTTCCACTAGTTTCTCTAATTTTATTTCTAACTTTTTCTCCTAAGAGAGTTGGTAATCCTGCAAGGAATTTTTCTTTCCAAAACGGCTGATTAGAATCTTCTCTAAGTATTATTCTAGTTAGAAAAGTATTTTTATACTATTGAAAATCACTAAGTTTTCTACACCTAAGATTAGCAAGTAATTCGGCATTTTTATCTTTTAAATGTGAGGGATCTCCTATGAAATGTAAAGAAATTGTAAGAATTAACCTAGCAACAACATCTTGTTGAGGGTTTCCTTCATCATCTAAAATTGGTATATCATCTTCATCAGTTTTAATAGCATCTATAATTTCTTCTTGTTGTTGACTTATGAGATAATAATCCCACCATCCTTTTAACTGACCTGAGAACCCCTGCTATAAGAATTTCAGCTATGGTTTTATCATGGGTTCCATTTTGTGTTTTATAAGCATTTGCTGCCATGGTCATTTGTTGGAGCATACTAAGAATTTCATACTCTGTTTTTCCATCAATGTTCCAATCATAAACAGAAGAGGCATTAAAACGGGATTGAGATAATGGTTTTACAGTATTTAAATCTGGAGAAGGAACTATTTGTAAATTTTGTGGTTGATTCCAAACAAGTTTATTAATTTTTGGAGTAGGTTTTTGAAATTGTTCCAAGGCATCACTTAAATCGGAATCTTGGCTAATAGTATTTATTTTAAGATTTGAAGTTGGAGTATCAGGAGCAATTGGCTCAAATGGTTGGCTAGAGCTACTAGTCATAGGACCTATTTTACTAAATTGATCTTGTATAGCTTTAATAAATTCAGATTTATTGTCTTGCATATTTTTAAGACTATTTTTAGAAATTTGGTAAGGCTTAAAAATTGGATTTTTAAGTTTATTATTTGAGGAATCTATAGTTATAGAAGGTTGTCTTTGAATATGTCTTTCTAATCTGTCAAGTTGTTTTCCTATGGTATTTAAATTGGTATTAGTATAATTATTTTCTACAAATATATTTTTTTATATTTGTTTTATCACTGTCTCCTGGAGTTTTAATAGGAATAACATCAATTTGCTGACTTAGAACATTAAGTTTTATACCTTGAAGAGGAAGATGATTTGATTGAATTTTTCTAGAATCACTTATGTGAAGCCCCGATTTTACCGAGCTTATAATTGATACTTATTGTCGTCTATGTATTTAATCGACTATTTTACATTTATGATCACTTGACTTATCATTATTACTATTTTTGTATTTATTAGTCACCTTAGAATTTTAAGAGACTATTTATTTTAGAGACTTTTACCTTATAGAATTAAGATTTTGATTCAGATTATGTGATCATGAGACTTATAAGTGATCAAGGAAATCACTAATTATTTTGGAGATTGATATATTTCATCTATTATCATCAAATTTGGGACAAAAAAAAATATATGGAATTACCATAATGCCCTTAGTATGGACGGCCATGGTGATGATTTGGAGTAGAAATATCATCCAACTCTTGTACACTTACACCTTAAATTAGTCATCTTGTGTATAATTATACCATTAATTCAAACATTATACACATCATCTTATACATCAATTCTTTATTATTAATTTTGCCAACATGTTGGAAGTCTTCCAACATTCCATTCAAACCATCTCATGCCCATACATTTGACCTCCAAAATATCTCCCATGCAAGAGGCAAAATGCAAGACACAAATTAATCAAAATTTTCTCCCCCCTCTCAAGCATGTGGACGGCCACATGAAGGAAAAATGAACAAATTTGTTCATTTTTCATCCAACACCTTCATCTCTCAAGCTAATTCTCCTCCTTCTCTCTATCCTCGCTCTAAAATTCATTCACATCTTCAAATCTTCAAACAAAATTCATTCATATCTTCAAACCTTCAAACACCAACTCTTCACATCTTCAAATCTTCAACATAAGTTCTTCATATCTTCAAGTACCCCTTCTTCACATCTTCAAATATTCAAACCCAAGTCCTTCACATCTTCAAACCCATCTTCATAACTCCAAGAACATCTTCTTCCTGATATCAAACATACTTTCTTTCTTCAAACATCTAAACCAAAACAAATAATCTTACTACTAAAACTCAAAAATTCGAACACCCCCTTTTCTTAAGGTAAGAAATTTCACTCCTCAATTCAACTTAAATTCTTTCTACTCATCACCTTCTTCTTTTAACTTAAGTTTATATTTTGGATTTTGAGGTACTTAGAAGACCACTTGGAGACATGCATGCATGGTGGTGAAACTTGAAGACTTGAAGAAGAACTAGTAGAGAAATTTGGACTACACGGTAAGAATTGGACACTAGAACCCTTCTTTCTTCTTCTTCCTATTTTTTGTCAAATTTTAACACCCCTTTTTCATTTTTGAGAAATAGGGGCTGACCTTAGGTGATTTTGGAGTTGAACCAAAATTTCCAAATTTGAAGCTTCAACTAGTTTCAAATCACCTACTACACAAGGTAAAGTGTAGTCTTTCCAATTTTCTTAACTCCTTCTTTTTCTCTTTAATTTTTCTCTCATTTTTCTAACTCCAAATTTTTGATATTTCTTGACTTAGGGGCTGACCTAAGTGACCTCATCCAAAGTTGTGAAATTTTCCCTTTTTATTTCACAACTTTCCAATTTAAGGTGGGTGGAAAAATACTTTCCAACTTCTAGGTGTTTTATTTAAAATGCATGTAGAATTTTGATCATGAGCCCTTGAGATATATAATCTATGTATTGCATGCCAATTTTATGTATCAAATCATGAAAATTCTCAAGAGTTGCTCAAAATTGCTATTTATTGAATTTTAGGTGCATGCATGTACAATTTAATGTTCTATTTGATGAATTCTTGTATGTATTGGACATGCATGTGTATGATCTTTGAAATCCATGTTTTGGATGACTTATAACTTGGACAAGTCGAGCATAATTGATTAAATTTCAATTTTGGACTTAAAAATGCAAAAATGGAAAGTTGGTGGACTAAATTGCAAGAAAATAAAATTTAAAGGACCCCTCTGCAAATTTCGAAATTTGGGACTGTACTCAGGTTAAAAAATGACTTTTGGACATTTTAATAAAGTTTTAAGAGTTTTAAGATAAATAAAATCAACCTTTAAAAGCCCAAGGACTAGATTGTAAAATTTTGAAAGTTTTAAGGGCTACTTTGCAAATTATAAAACTGTACCAGACCTTAACTTTAACTTTTAAAAATTTTATTCTTAAGGTACTGGAAATGACATATTTTAAATGTATTCCAAAAATCCAAGTGTTTGGGGCTTGGAAAGTAAATTTTCTAAAATTGAGGGACTAATGTGTAAAATACTAAACTTGAGGACCCAAATGAAATTTTCAGGACTCATGCAGCCCATGCACCTGGAAATACTAATTTAACTATAACTTAATTATATTTTGAACCCAAGGTTCAAATTTCATAACAATTGGACCCCTAAAAGTCTTAAAGGCAATTATTGCAAAATGGGACAAAAATGATATTTTCATAAGTTAAAGGACCTACACTTATTTCTTTTAAAATCTGATTTTGTCCCAATATCCTACTAACCTTAGTGACATTTTCCAACTGGAATCACATTAAAAGCCCTTCGGGTTTGTGAGTTCCGATTATTTTAAACTTAAGGTCCGAATTAGCAATTTTTATAAATTTGGGGCCAATGTGAGAATTTTATAAAAACTCGACCTCAAAACTTTAAAAACCAGAATCTCTGGACAATTTGGAGAATTTAGGAACTGACCTCATAATTTTTCAAGGTCAGAATATTTATTTATTCTATTTTTAACCCCAAAAGTTTTGGTTTTACAAAACGGGGCTAAATTGAAAATTTTCTTTTATAAAGGACCTAACTCAAATTATTTTCTATTTTACTAAAATAGCCCTGGACCCTCTGACTTGGAGATTTAATTAAATTATTTTATTTTCCCAAAAACCCTTGAGATCAATTTGACCGATTAATACCCGATCGCGGAGCGACTTCCTCGCCTTGCGATTTTGAATCTATAACGGGACTTATGTTCCACCTAATCTTTCAAGATATCGAAGGTTGCTTATCCTTCCGATAATCATCTTCATCCAAAAACTCTACCAACGCCATAATTGCCACTCGCGTTTTTCAAAAATTTTCTGAATCGCTTCCCAATAATACTAATACTCTTTGCTGGTTGGTATGCATGCTTGTATTTACTTTCCCGCCGAGTCAACTTGGTGTGTCGAGCTCACGATCGGAATGGATACGTCGGGGATGGAACCGGCAGCTCGGCTATTCCACTCTTCCTACCCCCATCGTCCCTAATCCCGCAATCGAGGGAGAGTTTGTCCAAGGGAAGCGGGTCGTAGTACTTGAGGTATAATCATGATTATGACAATCCAGGACTAGCTAGCTCTCTTGTGGATTTGTCTTTCCCTATGGAGCGATAAGGTGACGGTGTCTTGGACCATCTTGCTCGGGGAGTTACAAGGAAGAACGAAGGAATCGCTTCCGATCCACACGATTCCGAGTTATCGGACCCGTTTGGTTGGCACTACAAATTAAATGCGTGCGCAACCGCTACTTGTTTTGCATTGGTTGGCGCTACAAATCCGTGACGCAACCATTATCTCGCCTTGCATGGGATTGGCGTTACATTTCCGTGCGCAATCCTACCTGTCTTGATCAATCACATAGTGCTGTGTGACCATGAATCGCTTTTTCTTGAATCGTATAAGTATATTACTTAAATATAGTTATCACGACGCTTGTGGACTGTGTGTGAATTCATGCATCATACTCACGCGTTTTCATATAACTGTTTTCTCGCATTAACTATATATGGCCACACTTGCACACGATCACCCCATCCACTGAGATTTATGTCTCATCCCCACCTGTTTCTAACCTTTAGATGAGGACTTCGTTGAAGATGCTGTACCGGCCTTGGATTGAGCCTTTGTACTCCGCTTGTTGAACTTACTACTTCTTGTTGTTATTGATGGACTCATTTCTTTTGATTGATGTTGGACTATTTTATTTTCTTTTCATTCCGGTTTGTAACTGAAGGGCGTAGGACCCTTTGACTTTTAAGTTGTTATCTTTGGCTGATTTTCGAGGATGTAATTTGGATTGTGGATGTTGTGGACTGTAAGATGTACTTGTTATTTTATTTTCGCTGCTATTTAGACTCTGTTTCATTGGGTTCTCGTTGATATTCGTCTAGATTGTTTGGTTTATTTGTATTTAAGTTGTGGATCGTCGTCGCGTCCCATTTGGGGCGTGACAGTTAGAGTGGTATCAGAGCTCGGCTAGTAAGATGGAAACTTACACCGAGCTGACCCAGGATAGGACCATCGGTGCCTGTTTTGGGTAGTACTCTGCGACTTGACCAATTAAGTGTGAAATCGATTTCAAATTGGCATGGAACCGCCTTATTGATGTTTGAACTAAGTTAGAACGCATATTTTGAGATTCCATAGTCATACTTGTCTTGACTTAGTTGATTCTTGACTGACTTTCTTTATTCATTCTTTCCTTATTCCCTCCTTATCTTTCCTTTACCTTTGACTGATCCGCCTTAGTTTGTTGTTGCTTTCCCTACGATATAACTTACTTTACGCGAATAATTATTGTATTCATTTACTCGTGAATTGCAACTTACACTTCAAGATACAGAATGGCCGAACATCGAGGACGTGGGAGACCGCGCCGCATTCCCCGAGGGGATGATGACGTACCCAGGGACCGGGTACCCTCCCCTGAATTACCACCGCCTCCTCCACCTGCTGCAGGAGACAACTTGACCGCGCAGCCCTACAACAAATCTTTGGTTTTCATGAGGCAACAAGCAGAGCCTCAACACCGTGCCCCCGAACCCGCCAGAGAGGCGAACGATCGCACGTTGGAGCGATTTCTACGGTTCGACCCACCAGCCTTCTTAGGAGAGCCGGATGATTTAAAAGCAGAAGAATGGATAGAGAAATTGGAGAATATCTTCAATGCTCTCCAATATTCAGATGAGTGAAAGTCACACTCGCCATATTTAAATGCTGGAATCGGGCCGCTAGAGACCGTGGAGGGCGATTGAAAGAAGGTGGGAACAGGACCGGGTAGCTTGAACATGGGAAATTTCTTGGCCGAGTTCAATGAATGACATTCCACAGGTTGTGAAAGAGAGCGCGCCGAGATGAATTCCATAGATTGAGGCAAGGAAACATGATCGTAGCTCGATGAGTCTCATTTCACCAATTGTCCAAGTATGCTCTGGGGACAATCGATCAAGAAGAGGATAAGCTTTACAAGTTCACTCGAGGATTGAAATGAACTTCATAAACAATCATGATCGTTGAATCGACAACCTACTCGGCCGCGGTAAAGGCAACTCTCCGCATTGAGTCGGGATCAACCGTATTGGGCAGATTCAGCAGAGTAGGCCATCGAAACGATCTTAAGAGGACGATTGGGGACAACCATCTAAACCGCCGCTAAGTTTCTAAGTTTGAAGGACCAGATTAATAAGACAGATAAGGAAAAGGACGATAAGAAAGAAAAGCCGGGGCAATTGTGTGCATATTGCCAGAAACCGGGACATACCGCAATGACTATTGGCGTAAACAAGGAAGGTGTTTGCGCTGTGGTAATAATCAGCACCAGCTGAAAGATTGCCCGAAGTATGAGGACCGAACCAAATAGACGCTGCCGCAGAAGTCGAGAAATGGCCAGGGTAATCGGGCAAGGATGCCCGCTCGAGCATTTGCACTAGCCGGACAGGAGGCTCCGGAGGCAACAGATGTGGTGAAAGGTACGCTTCTAGTATCTAACCACTACGCTATAATATTGTTCGACCCTGGATCAACGCATTCATTCGTTGCACCGCATTTTGTACACAAACTGCATGCATGCATGGAACATGTGCCTATATGTCTAGAAGTGTCAACTCCTATGGGCGCAAGTCAGATAACAGATATTATCTATAATGCATGCGAAGTTAAGATTGATGAGATAAATTTTCCTGGCGATTTGATCTTATTATCTATATCCGAATACGACGTGATATTGGGAATGAACTGGTTATCTGCACACCATGCACAAATGGACTGCCATAACAAGTCCATTAAGCTATGTGAAACCGGAAAACCCGAAGTGGAAATTTTGGGAAGGGCACGAGTTAAGATTGCCCCAATCATTTCAGCAATGAAAGCGAGGAAGGCGATCACTAGAGGGGCTCAGGGGTACTTGGCGTTTGTAATTAACAAACCCATGGTTGAGACACAAAGTAACCAAGTACCTATAGTATCAGAATATACGGATGTATTTCCATAAGAACTCACCACTGTCCCTCCAGATAGGGAATTCGAGTTCACCATCGAGGTGTTACCAGGGACTTCCCCGATCGCTAGAACACCGTATAGAATGGCTCCTCTTGAGTTGCAAGAGTTGAAGACACAATTACAGAAACTGATGGATGTGGGATTTATCCGTCCGAGTACGTCTCCGTGGGGAGCACCTGTGCTGTTTGTCAAGAAGAAAGATGGCACATTAAGACTGTGTATAGATTATCGTGGTCTTAACAGCGTGACCATCAAGAACAAATATCCCCTCCCGAGGATAGATGAACTATTTGATCAACTTCAAGGAGCGACGGTGTACTCGAAGTTTGATTTACAACAAGGATATTACCAACTGAAGATCCACGAAGAAGACATTTCCAAAACTGCATTTCAAACCCGATATGGACACTACGAGTTTGTAGTGATGTCTTTTGGTCTGACGAATGCACCAACATCATTTATGGATCTGATGCATCGTGTAACGCCCCAAATTTAATAAACCCAATATAGTCACAATAATCCCAATTTTTATAGTACAACTCCAAATACCAATAATAACTTAAGCTCCACAAACATATTTGTCTGGAAGTACGATAATTGAAAACTTATAATACGAACGGATCTAAGTCTACTAAAAAAATTACAAAGTAAACTCAATCACACAACCTAAGTATATTAAGTATTACAGCGGAAGTCTTAACTTATAAACTTAATAATAACAAATAATTCCTCAAAAATTAGTAACCAAAATCAGTACAATTACGCTTTGAAATACTTAGGGCAAAAATCTGAGAAATGGCACAACACGTTTCGGATTCTGCGTTACTCGTGTATTTGTGTCCGTACTCAAGTTCGTCGATCTCTGAAAATTTTTAGGAAAATGTTGGGTGAGCTAAACGAGCTCAATGGGTAGGAGAATGGGAATGCAAGAGTTATTAACGAAAACTCGAAAGAAATTATTTGAGCTAATTACTTCGTAAACAAAAACGGTTTTATGCGTGCAAATGAATGCAAAGATACAAAAAATATATATATATAAATTGTACTAACCTCGCGAGTTTTAGGTTGCTGCATCAAATACGATGTTAACACAAATACAGTAAAACAATTTACGGGATTCAAGTCAAATTTAAAATGAAC
This sequence comes from Rehmannia glutinosa, assembly GCA_016081115.2. Lineage (NCBI taxonomy): Eukaryota > Viridiplantae > Streptophyta > Magnoliopsida > Lamiales > Orobanchaceae > Rehmannia > Rehmannia glutinosa. The sequence goes on along the minus strand of CM071924.1, from coordinate 34,334,212 downwards.
CAATACACGAAATAACGTTGGGTCGATGTGGAATAAACACCGCGCCCTAACGTTCCAAATCAAGCCTGACTTTAAAACGGACAAGGTTCTATGCCCCATTTTAAAACCAACAAGATACACAAAATAAACGCAGGGTCGATGTTGATCAAACACCGAACCCTATTGCGTTCTCCAACTCACCAGGCCGAAGCCTCCCGGCTCCTTATTCCTCCCAAGTGGCTCGACGACTCTTTAGCTGTGGGTTTATACCCAGAGTTCGTTATATTCCGGAATATACCAATACTACGACCCAAGTTCTGCCGCCGTCTCCGGTCCGACCAGAAAAATGGGAATAGGCACATGTGTAGTCAAGCAAACACCAACAGACAACCTGTTCGATTGATTGCCCAAACTACACACGCCAAACGGGTTTATCACAAGACTCGGAAAACCAATTTCAATGTCAAATAAACGAAAATGTAATAAAAAAGATATTTCAAATCACATATTAAGCTAATCAAATTAACCTTCTAAAGTTCCATTATCATTTGATAAACTCACATATTATATCGTGACTTCTTATACTAAATTCAAATTAAGCAATTTTCATATAGCATCCACAAGTTTAGCTTTTACATAAAGTAATCTAAAAGAAAGCAATCCTATATACGATTTCCAGCTTGTATTATTATCCCTAATATAACTTTAGCGATAGTTCCAATTATAAATCATATATTTTAAACCTAAAAAAACAATACTTGTACAAAGGCAAATTTGTTAATCCTAAACTGAAAATTTCATTATTTTAATCCTCAGATTATTTTCCGATTTTCATGTCACTCGTCGGTTCTCTATTTATTAATGGTTCAAATACTAGGTTTACTAGGATTATTTAAAGTCCAGAATGTACATGTCTTCAAGTGTACTATACATAGTATTAACTAAGAACTGATAACAATACACTTTTAATGTCAATAGCTAATATATATATATATATATATATTGAGGTTAATGAACCCAATTGTTATATTAGTATATGTTAATATTATTTTGGATTAGCGAATCCTAAAATTACTCTGTTAAGGTGGCTTAAGAGTTTATGAAGTTTTAATTCTAATCATTTCAACTAAAATTCTAGATATAGTATATACACAAAACATATTAATATTATAATCTTAAATTCAGTCTTATAATCTACCAAAAATTTTATGGTCCTTGGTCCAACTATTACTAAATCCATTAAATACAATACTGTCAATATTAAAAAGAATCATTTACACCACTAGGTAACTATCAACATAAAATAAACATATTAAAGCATATTACACAACAAATTTATGCAATGCAAGTTCATGATTCCCTTTCAAATTAAAAACCCTTTTGAAGACATTTTACCCACATTTTTAGAGTTCAATTCGAGGAACTAGTTAAACTCCAAAGTAGCTTCTCGAAATTCTTTTCCGGCGAGTGGCCGGTAGTGGTGATGGTGGCGGTGGCGTTTGGCGGTGAGGGTGGGGGGAGGAAAGGAGAAGAGAAAGAAAAAGAAAAAGAAGAAAAACAAATCTTGCTTGGCGGGGCAGAAATGGGTGGTAGTGGTGGCCGTCGGGGAGGGGTGTGGCCGGCAGAGTAGAAGAAAAGAAGGAATGAGAAGAAAAAAAAATAAAAATAAAAACTATATGGATTGCCAAATTTTTGCCGGCGGTGGTGGCCGGCGCCGCTAGGGAGAGGAGGGAGGCCTTCACATTTTAGTGTGTGTGAGTGTGTGAATAAATCTGAAAAATGAGGCTAACCTTAGGGTTTGAGGTATTTAAAGACCTCTAAATGGGTGGGCTTTTATCTTGGGTTGGGTTTGGGTGTGGGTTTTAGTTAAATAAAATTGCTGATATTTTAAATATAAAATTGGGCTCTTACTTTGGTCTGAAATTGCTGAATAAATATAAAAATGTAGGCTTGATATTGGGCTTTTTAAATGAAATGTTGAAAATGGTTAAGACTTGGGAAAAGCTATTGGACTATGAATTTGAGAAAAATAAAAAAAACTAATCACCAAGCTATAACTAATTTTTAAAGCCATAATAAATTAGAAACCACATAATTGACAAATAATAGTATTCTAATCATAAATAATAAAAAATATATATATATATATATACATATATAATATAATAGATAACTAATACAATAATAAGATAGAAAAAAAAATTTAATTCAAATTGCAATAAATTAAGTCTCAATGGTAATTGCAATGTCAAATAGATATTGATAATTGTCCTAACTCCATAATTATTATTCAATCAAATGACCTAAATTATTAGAAACATAATATATAAATAAAATTCTAGGTTTATTGAATATGGGGTATCACATACTCCCCCCGTTTAAAGAATTTGGTCCCCGAATTCCTTTCATCATAGGAAAATTGTAGATCTAACAATTTCAAGCTTAAAGTCCCAAGTCGCTATTTACTTCCTTTCAAGCTTAACGTCTAATTCCCATATGGGTTGGTTGTATATCTTATCTATACCTAGGTGTCATAACATATAACTGATATTGATGGTAAAGTCCCCAAAAGATAAATTTCTAGATTTCAATCATCGATCTAAAAAAAATGACAACTTACTACTAGTGACCTCTGAGTTCTTACAAGATCAGTAAAAAATCCAATCCAAGGGCAAGAAATTCCAGCTACTCTTAATGATCAAATCTATTCTTTAATTCAACCTTAGCCGAACTTTAATCTATAAAAATTCTATATTTTAATCTATATCACACAATCATCCAAACTAGAACTTAAACTCAAAATTCGATATCATCAAATAGTTGCAATCTAATCCCCCAAATATGATCTTATCTTGGTTTTGTTTTGATTTCTTTGTAGTTGCTCAGTATCTAAAGTCGCCAATTTGAGGAATTATAACCTTGTCTTATTCGGGAAACCCAAACTCAAACATCTCCGTGATGGCAGTCTAAATCATCAAACCTCTTCACACATGTTACCTCATCATAGACTCCTCGACAAATTCATCTTAATAATGCTTATCAAATAAGTTCTTTATTGAGAACTACGAGAATAACTAAAAACAATATGACGCATTTTCACAAAAATATCGTAGTGTTAATAGACCTTATAATTCATATCATCTAGCAACTGAATCAAACCTCTATATAAATCAATTACTTAATCAATTTATCATAACTTAATGCACTTCAAATCATCAATTTGTTTTAATCAATGTCCACATGTGACTTAGAATGATTACTTCAATCGCAATATAACGACCTAAAGATTTCATTTCAGTCCACCCAACTCAAATACCATCAATAAATTTAAGCCTCTGAATACTCAAAATAACTGAAACCTAACGGAATCCACCAAATAATTCTCCAAAAGATAGCTTACAACATCTTACCATTGTATATAGATAATATCCATAATCGTCCATCAATAATCCACGAAGCGGTATTTAATTACTATACCCAAAAGACAAGTTGCTTACATCGATCTGTCACCATAGTGTTATCATGCATATCACATTGCAATTGGACTCGCCTACAAAATACTTAATCCCAAGCTCAGTCGTAAGGTAATGTTCACCTTATCACATAAAATAAACCATAGTCTAGCTATCAACTCTAAGTTAATAGGTAACTGTGAGGATATTAACCCCAATTGTTATGCACCTTATTTTTGTCAATATCTCTTTTCTTCTTGAGAAACTGTTTCCTATCAACCCTTTAAATCCATTTCCTCTTTTCATTCCTAAACTATAATCAACCCATATGTCAGTATAACATCAAGTTGATCAATTAAAATGGTATGCCCTACACACTATATAGAACGGAATAATGACGTTATCTCAAATTAGTATTCCTTAAATAATCACCAGGATTCAAACCTAAAAATATTTTATTCTAATAACTCATCGATATCCTAAGTTGGCCCATAAGTAAATCATACACATAAGTGTATCCTAGTAGTTATTAACTCTTTGTCAAACTTATAATCTAGGTACCTCAAGTCTCAATTATAACCTAATAATGATACAAGTAACAAGACTTGACGAGAAAAAGAGAACGTCACGACCTCGACATAAGGTAATGTCTACCTAGATCAACATCTAACCACCATATAAATTGACTATATATAAGATTCATACTTAGGTATATAATTTATTAATAATTTCGATATTATAACCTTAAAAGATAAATCTATAGACCCATCTACGACCTAATCATCTGTCAACTTAACACCAGTGGCCTCATCAAATTCGTATGAAATCCATTGGTAATTCAATTCAAACCCAAGTAATTTCCGTACTACTCGATAATCAAATCTTAATTGTTTATTCAATCTAGATGACATGATTATCCCAAAGTAACTTAAAATCCGGGTGTTAATATCCCATATTATATATGTATCGACCATATGTAAGATTCACACTTATGTATTTAACCTATAACCAACATCGATACTAAAGCCCAAATGATAAACACATAGATCCACCTACGGCTAGCACCCTCATTCATTTCCTATACAATCACATTATCCATTGATAATCGAACTCAAACCCAACTAATTCACATCCTATTCAATAATCATACCTTAATCTTTGAATAAATCCAAGCAACATACTTATTTCAATCTAAACTTAACTAGGGTTTTAAGATCACTCACTAGTAACAATCTAATCCACAGGTAGAGAATCTTGTCCTGGGTTAGCTCAGGTGTAGTTCCTTTTACACCTAAGCTCTGATACCATATCTGTAACGCCACAAATTTAATAAACCCAATATAGTCACAATAATCCCAATTTTTATAGTACAACTCCAAATACCAATAATAACTTAAGCTCCACAAACATATTTGTCTGGAAGTACGATAATTGAAAACTTATAATACGAACGGATCAAAGTCTACTAAAAAAATTTACAAAGTAAACTCAATCACACAACCTAAGTATATTAAGTATTACAGCGGAAGTCTTAACTTATAAACTTAATAATAACAAATAATTCCTCAAAAATTAGTAACCAAAATCAGTACAATTACGCTTTGAAATACTTAGGGCAAAAATCTGAGAAATGGCACAACACGTTTGGATTCTGCGTTACTCGTGTATTTGTGTCCGTACTCAAGTTCGTCGATCTCTGGAAATTTTTAGGAAAATGTGGGGTGAGCTAAACGAGCTCAATGGGTAGGGGAATGGGAATGCAAGAGTTATTAACGAAAACTTGAAAGAAATTATTTGAGCTAATTACTTCGTAAACAAAAACGGTTTTATGCGTGCAAATGAATGCAAAGATACAAAAATATATATATATATATATAAATTGTACTAACCTCGCGAGTTTTAGGTTGCTGCATCAAATACGATGTTAACACAAATACAGTAAAACAATTTACGGGATTCAAGTCAAATTTAAAATGAACCAATACACGAAATAACGTTGGGCCGATGTGGAATAAACACCGCGCCCTAACGTTCCAAATCAAGCCTGACTTTAAAACGGACAAGGTTCTATGCCCCACTTTGAAACCAGCAAGATACACAAAATAAACACAGGGTCGATGTTGATCAAACACCGAACCCTATTGCGTTCTCCAACTCACCAGGCCGAAGCCTCCCGGCTCCTTATTCCTCCCAAGTGGCTCGACGACTCTTTAGCTGTGGGTTTATATCCAGAGTTCGTCATATTCCGGAATATACCAATACTACGACCCAAGTTCTGCCGCCGTCTCCGGTCCGACCAGAAAAATGGGAATAGGCACATGTGTAGTCAAGCAAACACCAACAGGCAACCTGTTCGATTGATTGCCCAAACTACACACGCCAAACGGGTTTATCACAAGACTCGGAAAACCAATTTCAATGTCAAATAAACGAAAACGTAATAAAAAAGATATTTCAAATCACATATTAAGCTAATCAAATTAACCTTCTAAAGTTCCATTATCATTTGATAAACTCACATATTATATCGTGACTTCTTATACTAAATTCAAATTAAGCAATTTTCATATAGCATCCACAAGTTTAGCTTTTACATAAAGTAATCTAAAAGAAAGCAATCCTATATACGATTTCCAGCTTGTATTATTATCCCTAATATAACTTTAGCGATAGTTCCAATTATAAATGATATATTTTAAACCAAAAAAAACAATACTTGTACAAAGGCAAATTTGTTAATCCTAAACTGAAAATTTCATTATTTTAATCCTCAGATTATTTTCCGATTTTCATGTCACTCGTCGGTTCTCTATTTATTAATGGTTCAAATACTAGGTTTACTAGGATTATTTCAAGTCCAGAATGTACATATCTTCAAGTGTACTATACATAGTATTAACTAAGAACTGATAACAATAAACTTCTAATGTCAATAGCTAATATATATATATATATATTGAGGTTAATGAACCCAACTGTTATATTAGTATATGTTAATATTATTTTGGATTAGCGAATCCTAAAATTACTCTGTTAAGGTGGCTTAAGAGTTTATGAAGTTTTAATTCTAATCATTTCAACTAAAATTCTAGATATAGTATATACACAAAACATATTAATATTAGAATCTTAAATTCAGTCTTATAATCTACCAAAAATTTTATGATCCTTGGTCCAACTATTACTAAATCCATTAAATACAATACTGTCAATATTAAAAAGAATCATTTACACCACTAGGTAACTATCAACATAAAATAAACATATTAAAGCATATTAGACAACAAATTTATGCAATGCAAGTTCATGATTCCCTTTCAAATTAAAAACCCTTTTGAAGACATTTTACCCACATTTTTAGAGTTCAATTCGAGGAACTAGTTAAACTCCAAAGTAGCTTCTCGAAATTCTTTTCCGACGAGTGGCCGGTAGTGGTGATGGTGGCGGTGGCGTTTGGCAGTGAGGGTGGGGGGAGGAAAGGAGAAGAGAAAGAAAAAGAAAAAGAAAAAAAACAAATCTTGCCGGCGGCAGCCGCCGACGGAGGTGGTGGCCGTCGGGGAGGGGTGTGGCCGGCAGAGTAGAAGAAAAGAAGGAATGAGAAGAAAAAAAAATAAAAATAAAAACTATATGGGCTGCCAAATTTTTGCCGGCGGCGGCCGACGGCGTGGTGGTGGCCGGCGCCGCTAGGGAGAGGAGGGAGGCCTTCACATTTTAGTGTGTGTGAGTGTGTGAATAAATCTTAAAAAGGAGGCTAACCTTAGGGTTTGAGGTATTTAAAGACCTCTAAATGGGTGGGCTTTTATCTTGGGTTGGGCTTGGGTGTGGGTTTTAGTTAAATAAAAGAGAAAATACCACAAAATACCCTGATTTTTGAAAAAAAGACAAAAATACCACCCCATTCCAAATATGCCCCACCCAGTCATTAATATGACAAATATACCCACCAATGTACGAAATCCAATTCACGAAACCTAACCAATTAGCATTAGCCCCAGTACACACACAGTCCCGTCGTGGTGAACCCTCAATTCTCCCTAACTAAACCTAACCAGTAACCACCATTCCAAATACCCAAACATACATACATACAAACATAATAATAATTATTATTAAATTATTAATCTGAGTTGGCCTCCACCGATGACCCCACCAACATCGCCGCTGCAATTAACTTCAACGTAGAAGAAGACCTCCTCGACGACGACGATGACGATGAAATTTCCGATCACGACAATGATGATTTCGCCTCTTTCGCCGCCCTCGGCGTTGATCGTCCTCCGCCTCCTCCTCCCTCCACCTCTGCCGCCCAAGTAACCATCGTCGTGCCTGGACTCGTCGATCCCCAACAACAACAACAACACAAACAACAGGAAATCATCGTTACCAAAAAGCCGGTGCTTCTACTCGATGAGTCCCGCAAGCTCTTCCAGCGCCTATGGACCGACGAGGATGAAATTGAGTTATTACAGGGGTTCCTCGATTACACCACCCAGCGGTGTGGCCCCCACAGTTCCTTCCAGCACTACGACGACACGACGATGTTTTATGACCAGATCAAGAGCAAATTCCAGCTCAGCGATTTGAAATTTTTCGCTTGTTTCGATATTGTTTCGAAGTTGTTTCTTTTATGTTTCTTTTGTTCTTTTATGTATTTTCCATTTATTTTGTTCTTTTTATTGTTTTTGATTTGTTGTGTTATCTATCTGACTGTGTATCTTTTTTTATTTTCTTTTGTAGTGAATATGGGATTTTTTGTTGTTTGTTATGCCGAGCACTTTATTGGTGGGAAGGCTATGGACGTCGAAGCGTTTGAGATAGAGAATGAACAAGCAAGGCTCAGTCATCTGCTTCACAATCATGCTAAGTTGAAGCTGCAAAATGGTGATGATGATGAGAATGACATTGAGTTTCTACCTCCACTTCCTAATGATTTTAGAGAATTGTTGTTATGTAAATCATAATGATTGTGTAATCAGTTGAAACATGTAAGAAACATAAATGAAACATGTAAGAAACAATTGTGAAACAAGGGATCATGTGATAAAAGTTTGTAGTAAATTACTCTTAAATTTAGAGAAATAGTGTAGTTTTTCCCCATATACTCTTCACTTTTTTTTTTTTGTCATCCTTGTAAATGTTGATCTTTGCTTCATTTCGATGTATGCATGTCTAATCTTGAACTAAAGATCTCACGTACTCTAGCAAAGTTGTTAATAGTAAGTCTTTCCCCACTATAGTTGATGGATTCAATAATTTTACGATGTTGGAAGTCAATACAAAGTATTTTTTGGTCTGACAGTGGAGTCGTGTCCATTTCTCGTAGCCGATGATGGACAAGTAAGCTCAAATTTTCTGAATTGAATTTGTTGTTCCAAGATTTCGTTTAGGGTGCTGAATGTGCACTCCATTGGAATCAGTATTCTTGTTATTTCAAAGTTGATATACTCTCTATTTTCTTCCCATTGTCCATTGTGGCATACCACAACTGAGATTTTCTCTATGCAACTGTGGAATTCAATGAAAAGTTGGCTAAGTAAAACATATAAGAAACATAAATGAAAAGGTATGAAACAACAAAGAAACAACAAACATGTTTGAAACAACAAAAAGAAACAAAAAAGAAACCAACCCAAAAAAATCAGCGGAAAATGGGTATTTTTGTCAAAAATCAGCGGAAAATGGACATTTTTGTCCAAATTCAGCGAAAAATGGTATTTTTGTCCAAATCAGCGGAAAATGGACATTGTGCAGGGATTGGGTATGGAAAATAGGGTATTTATGTCCTTTTCCCTAAATAAAATTGCTGATATTTTAAATATAAAATTGGGCTCTTACTTTGGTCTGAAATTGCTGAATATAATATAAAAATGTAGGCTTGATATTGGGCTTTTTAAATGAAATGTTGAAAATGGTTAAGACTTGGGAAAAGCTATTGGACTATGAATTTGAGAAAAATAAAAAAAACTAATCACCAAGCTATAACTAATTTTAAAGCCATAATAAATTAGAAATCACATAATTGAAAAATAATAGTATTCTAATCATAAATAATAAAAAAGATATATATATATATATATACATATATAATATAATAGATAACTAATACAATAATAAGATAGAAAAAATTTTTTAATTCAAATTGCAATAAATTAAGTCTCAATGGTAATTGCAATGTCAAATAGATATTGATAATAGTCCTAACTCCATAATTATTATTCAATTAAATGACCTAAATTATTAGAAACATAATATATAAATAAAATTCTAGGTTTATTGAATATGGGGTATCATACATCGAGTCTTTCAACCTTATTTGGATCAATTCGTAGTGATATTCATTGATGACATACTCGTATACTCTAAGTCTAGAGAAGAGCACGAACGTCATCTGAAAATTATTTTGGAGACACTACGAGAGCATAAGTTGTATGCCAAATTCAGCAAGTGCGAATTTTGGCTAAGTGAAGTCGCGTTCTTGGGACACATAGTATCCGGCACCGGGATCGCCGTAGATCCTTGAAGGTACGCATAAAGGTGGTTGAATGGAAACAACCCGAGTCCAGAATTAAATCGGGAGTTTCCTAGGACTAGCTGGATATTAACGAAGATTTATCCGGGATTTCTCCAAGATAGCCGGACCACTCACTCGACTAACCCAGAAGCAAGTCAAGTTTGAGTGGAATGACAAATGCGAGGCGAGTTTTCAAGAGCTAAAGAAACGACTTACTACAGCTCCAGTCTTAGCCCTTCCAAAGGGAACCGAAAACTTTGTCGTCTATAGTGATGCATCAAAGGAAGGACTAGGAGCAGTGCTCATGCAGGAAGGAAAAGTATCGCTTATGCATCACGAAAACTCAAGCCGTATGAAGCCAATTATCCAACACATGACTTGGAATTGGCAGCGATAGTGTTCGCGTTAAAGAAATGGAGACACTATCTCTACGGAGCAACCTTCACGGTTTTCACGGATCATAAGAGCTTGAAGTATCTATTCTCCCAGAAAGATCTCAATCTGAGGCAACGGAGATGGATGGAGTTGATTGAGGACTATCACTTTGATATTCAATACCATCCCGGGAAAGCTAACGTAGTAGCTGACGCTTTGAGCAGAAAGGCGAGCTTAGCCAGACTTATGATTCGAGAGTGGGAATCATTAGAAGAGCTGAGCAATTGGAATCTGACGAGGACCAATACTCAGATTTCATGTGCTAATATTTCGGTTAAACCCGATCTGCGGAATGAGATCAAAGAAGCACAAGGGAAAGATGCACATCTTGAGAAACTGAAGGAGAAGATACTTAAAGGAGAGAGATCAGAATTCTCGGTACACGAAGATGGGGTTATCAGATTCCGGAATCGAGTGTGTGTACCGAATGACAAACATATTAGGAATAGAATCCTAGCAGAAGCACACCGTCCGAAATACACTATACATCCTGGAGGAAACAAGATGTATAAGGATTTGAAACAGAGTTATTGGTGGGTAAACATGAAGAACCAGGTAGCGGAATTCGTTGCGAGATGTTTGACTTGTCAACGAGTAAAAGCAGAACACCAACGACCATCTGATTTACTACAACCATTGAGAATTCCCGAGTGGAAATGGGAACACATAACGATGGACTTCGTGACGAATCTACCAAGGACTAAAGGAGGCCATGATGCTATTTGGGTAGTTGTAGACCGACTCACGAAATCTGCACATTTCTTACCCATCAAGAAAACTGATAGCTTGCAGAAACTTGCACAGATTTATATCCGAGAAATCATTCGACTACATGGAGTACCAGTCGACATAGTATCCGACAGAGACCCGAGGTTTGTCTCCAGATTTTGAAAGTGCTTGCACGAGGAATTGGGTACCTCGCTTAGTTTCAGCACATCAGCACATCCACAAACCGATGGACAGTCTGAGCGAACAATTCAAACCCTTGAAGATATGCTGCGAGCCTGCATATTGTATTTTCAAGGAAGTTGGGATTCACACTTACCCTTAGCCGAGTTCGCCTACAATAACAGTTACCAGGCCACGATTGGGATGGCACCCTACGAGGCATTATATGGGCGAAAATGTAGATCCCCACTACACTGGGAGATTGACGACCAATGGACTCCGAAAGAGAAACGAAAGTTGCTCTCGATTCCAAAGGTCGACTTAGTTCAGGAGGCCATGGAGAAGGTCAAGCTGATCAAGGAGCGGATTCACATAGCTCAGAGCCGCCAAAAGAGTTACGCGGACAAGAGAAGAAAGGATTTGGAATTTGAAGTCGGAGATGAAGTATTTCTCAGACTCTCACCACGGAAAGGATTGATCAATCCGAAGAAAGGAGACAAGTTGAGTCCGTGATATGTTGGACCTTACAAGATTTTACAGAGGATCGGGAAGTTAGCCTACCGACTCGAGTTACCAGCACCATATGCGGGAATGCATGACGTATTCCACGTGTCGAGACTGAAGAAGTATCAACCAAATCCCGAGCATATCATCACTCGAGATACTCCTCCTCTAATGGAAAATCTATCCTACACCAAGAGGTCGATCCGGATCATTGATCGGGATCATTGAAGAGAGAAATTCCGATGGTTAAAGTGGTGTGGCAGAACCACAACCGAGACGAAGACGCAACGTGGGAGATGGAAGAAGAGATGAGGAATCAAATTTGGGGACCAAATTCTTTTAAGGAGGGGATGATGTGAAGCCCCGATTTTTCCGAGCTTATAATTGATTCTTATTGTCGTCTATGTATTTAATCGACTATTTTACCGCGTCACTTTGACGGGTAATTATCATTAATATATATATTTTGTATTTTATTTCATTTCATTTATTACTTGTGATCATGATCTTTATTAATTCTATTTCACATTTATGATCACTTGACTTATCATTATTACTATTTTTGTATTTATTATTCACCTTAGAATTTTAAGAGACTATTTATTTTAGAGACTTTTACCTTATAGAATTAAGATTTTGATTTAGATTAAGTGATCATGAGACTTATAAGTGATCAAGGAAATCACTAATTATTTTGGAGATTGATATATTTCATCTATTATCATCAAATTTGGGACACAAAAAAATATATGGAATTACCATAATGCCCTTAGTATGGACGGCCATGGTGATGATTTGGAGTAGAAATATCATCCAACTCTTTTACACTTACACCTTAAATTAGTCATCTTGTGTATAATTATACCATTAATTCAAACATTATACACATCATCTTATACATCAATTCTTTATTATTAATTTTGCCAACATGTTGGAAGTCTTCCAACATTCCATTCAAACCATCTCATGCCCATACCTTTGACCTCCAAAATGTCTACCATGCAAGAGGCAAAATGCAAGACACAAATTAATCAAAATTTTCTCCCCCCTCTCAAGCATGTGGACGGCCACATGAAGGAAAAATGAACAAATTTATTCATTTTTCATCCAACACCTTCATCTCTCAAGCTAATTCTCCTTCTTCTCTCTAACCTCTCTCTAAAATTCATTCACATCTTCAAATCTTCAAACAAAATTCATTCATATCTTCAAACCTTCAAACACCAACTCTTCACATCTTCAAATCTTGAACATAAGTTCTTCTTATCTTCAAGTACCCCTTCTTCACATCTTCAAATATTCAAACCCAAGTCCTTCACATCTTCAAACCCATCTTCATAACTCCAAGAACATCTTCTTCCTAACATCAAACATACTTTCTTTCTTCAAACATTTAAACCAAAACAAACAATCTTACCACTAAAACTCAATAATTCGAACACCCCCTTTTCTCAAGGTAAGAAATTTCACTCCTCAATTCAACTTAAATTCTTTCTACTCATCACCTTCTTCTTTTAACTTAAGTTTATATTTTGGATTTTGAGGTACTTAGAAGACCACTTGGAGACATGCATGCATGGTGGTGAAACTTGAAGACTTGAAGAAGAACTAGTAGAGAAATTTGGACTACAAGGTAAGAATTGGACACTAGAACCCTTGTTTCCTCTTCTTTCTATTTTTTTTAAATTTTAACACCCCTTTTTCATTTTTGAGAAATAGGGGCTGACCTTAGGTGATTTTGGAGTTGAACCAAAAATTCCAAATTTAAAGCTTCAACTAGTCTCCAATCACCTACTACACAAGGTAAAGTGTAGTCTTTCTCATTTTCTTATCTCCTTCTTTTTCTCCTTAATTTTTCTCTCATTTTTCTAGCATCAAATTTTTGATATTTCCTGACTTAGGGGCTGACCTAAGTGACCTCATCCAAAAATTGTGAAATTTATCCTTTTATTTCACAATTTTCCAATTTTAAGGTGGGTGGAAAAATACTTTCCAACTATTAGGTGTTTTTATTAATATGCATGTAGAAATTTTGATCATGAGCCTTGAGATATATAATCTATATATTGCATGTCAATTTTATGTATCAAATCATGAAAATTCTCAAGAGTTGCTCAAAATTGCTATTTATTGAATTTTAGGTGCATGCATGTGCAATTTAATGTTCTATTTGATGAATTCTTTTATGTATTGGATATGCATGTGTATAATCTTTAAAATCCATGTTTTGGATGACTTATAACCTGGAAAAGTCGAGCATAATTGATTAAATTTCAATTTTGGACTTAAAAATATAAAAATGGAAAGTTGGTGGACTAAATTGCAAGAAAATGAAAGTTAAAGGACCCCTCTGCAAATTTCAAATTTTGGGACTGTAATCAGGTTCAAAAATGACTTTTGGATATTTTAATAAAGTTTTAAGAGTTTTAAGATAAATAAAATCAATCTTTAAAAGCCCAAGGACTAGATTGTAAAATTTTAAAAGTTTAAGGGCTACTTTGCAAATTTTGAAACTGTACCAGACCTTAATTTTAAAATTTGAAATTTTCACTCTTAAGGTACTGGAAATGACATATTTTAAATGTATTCCAAAAATCCAAGTGTTTAGGGCTTGGAAAGTAAATTTTCTAAAATTGAGGGACTAATGTGTAAAATACTAAACTTGAGGACCCAAATGAAATTTCCAGGACTTATGCAGCCCATGCACCTGGAAATACTAACTTAACTATAACTTAATTATATTTTGGACCTATGGTTCACATTTCATAACAATTGGACCCCTAAAAGCCTTAAAGGCAATTATTTCAAAATGGGACAAAAATGATATTTTCAAAAGTTAAAGGACCTACACTTATTTCTTTTAAAAACCTGCTTTTGTACCAATATCCTACTAACCTTAGTGATATTATCCAACTGGAATCACATTAAAAGCCCTTCCGGTTTGTGAGTTCCGATTATTTTAAACTTAAGGTCCGAATTAGCAATTTTTACAAATTTGGGGCCAATGTGAGAATTTTATAAAAACTCGACCTCAAAACTTTAAAAACCTGAATTCCTGGACAATTTGGAGAATTTAGGAACTGACCTCATAATTTTTCAAGGTCGGGATATTTATATGTTCAATTTTAACCCCAAAAGTGTTGGTTTTTACAAAACGGGGCTAAATTGTAATTTTTCTTTTATAAAGGACCTAACCCAAATTATTTTCTCTTTTAATAAAATAGCCTTGGACCATCTGACTTGGAGATTTAATTAAAATATTTTATTTTCCCAAAAATCCTTGACTTATCGGACCGATTTGACCGATTAATACCCGATCGCGGAGCAACTTCCTCGCCTTGCGATGTTGAATCTATAACGGGACTTATGTTCCACCTAATCTTTCAAGATATCGAAGGTTGCTTATCCTTCCGATAATCATCTTCATCCAAAAACTCCACCAACGCCATAATTGCCACTCGCGTTTCAAACTTTTCCTGAACTGCTTCCCTGAATCAATAATACTTCACTACCTGGTTGACTATCTGAACTTGTATTTACTTTCCTGCTTGAGTCAACTTGGTGTGTCGAGCTCACAGTCAGAATGGATACGTCGGGGATGGAACCGGGCAGCTCGGCTACTATTCCACTCTTCCGGCCCCATCGTCCTAATCTCGCAACTGAGGGACGGAGTTTGTCCAAGGGAACCGGGTCGTAGTACTTGAGGTATAATCATGATTATGACAATCCGGGCCTAGCTAGCTCTATTGTGGATTTGTCTTTGCCTATGGAGCGATAAGGTGACAGGTCTTGGACCATCTTGCTCGGGGAGTTACAAGGAAGAACGAAGGAATTGCTGTCTGATCCACACGATTCCGGAGTTATCGGACCCGTTTGGTTGGCGCTACAAATCCGTGACGCAACCGCTTACTTGTTTTGCATTGGTTGGCGCTACAAATCCGTGCACGCAACCATTATCTCGCCTTGCATGGGATTGGCGTTATATTTCCGTACGCAATCCTACCGCGTCTTGATCAATCACATAGTGCTGTGTGACCATGAATCGCTTTTCTTGAATCGTATAAGTATATTACTTAAATATATTTATCACGACGCTTGTGGACTGTGTGTGGATTCATGCATCATACTCACGCGTTTTTATATAACTGTTTTCTCGCATTAACTATATATATCGCCACACTTGCACACGATCACCCCATCCACTGAGATTTCTGTCTCATCCCCACCTGTTTTCTAACCTTAGATGAGGACTTCGTTGAAGATGCTGAACCGGCCTTGGATTGAGCCTTTGTACTCCGCTTGTTGGATTTACTACTTCTTGTTGTTGTTGATAGACTCATTCTTGTGATTGTTGTTGGACTATTGTATTTTCTTTTCATTCCGGTTTGTAACTGAAGGGCGTAGGACCCTTCGACTTTTAAGTTGTTATCGTTGGTTGATTTTCGAGGATGTAATTTGGATTATGGATTGTGGACCGTAAGTTGTGCTTGTTATTTTATTTCCGCTGCTATTTTGACTCTGTTTCATTGGGTTCTCGATGATATTCGTCTAGACTGTTTGGTTATTTGTATTTAAGTTTTGAATTGTTGTCGAGTCCCGTTTGGGGCGTGACAGCTAGAGTGGTATCAGAGCTCGGTTAGTAAGATGGAAACTTACACCGCGCTGACCCAGGATAGGACCCTCGGTCTGTGTTTTGGGTAGTACCGCGACTTGACCAATTAAGTGTGAAATCGATTTCAAATTGGCATAGAATCGCCTTATTGATGTTTGAACTAAGTTAGAACGCATATTTTGAGGTTTCATGGTCATACTTGTCTTGACTTAGTTGATTCTTGACTGACTTTCTTTATTCATTCTTTTCTTTTTCCCTCCTTATCTTTCTTCTACATTTGACTGATCCACCTTAGTTTTGTTGTTACTTTCCCTACGATATAACTTGCTTTACGTGATAATTATTGCATTCATCTACTCGTGAATCGCAACTAACGCTTCAAGATACAGAATGGCCGAACATCGAGGACGTGGGAGACCTCGCCGCGTTCCACGAGGGGATGACGACGTACCCAGGGACCGGGTACCCTCCCCTGAATTACCACCGCCTCCTCCGCCTGCTGCAGGGGACAACTTGATTGCATAGGCCCTACAACAAATACTGGTTTTCATGAGGCAACAGGCAGAGCCTCAACCCCGTGCTCCCGAACCCGCCAGAGAGGCGAACGATCGCACGTTGGAGCGATTTCTACGGTTCGACCCACCAGCCTTCTTAGGAGAGCCGGATGATTTGAAGGCAGAAGAATGGGTAGAGAAATTGGAGAATATCTTCAACGCTCTCCAATACTCAGATGAGCAGAAAGTCACACTCGCCGTATTTAAATCCTGAATCGGCCGCTAGAGACCGTGGAGGGCGATTGAAAGAAGATGGGAACAGACTGCAGCCGTAACATGGGGAATTTCTTGGCCGAATTCAATGAACAAGACATTCCACAAAGTTGTGAAAGAGGCGCGCCGAGATGAATTCCACAGATTGAGGCGGGGAACATGATCGTAGCTCAAGATCGAGTCCGAATTTCACCGATTGTCCAAGTATGCTCTGGGACAATCAGTCATCAAGAGGATAAGCTTTACAAGTTCACTCGAGGATTGAAACTGAACTTCAAAAACAACAATTGATCGTTGAATCGACAACCTACTCACCAGCGAAAGGCAGCTCTCCGCATTGAGTCGAGATCGAACCGTATTGGGCCATGATTCAACAGAGTAGGCCATCGAACAGATCTTAAGAGGACAGGATGTGGGACAACCATCTAAACCGCCTGCTAAGTTTCAGAAGGGACCAGTTAATAATGCAGATAAGGGAAAGGGACCAGTACAAGGAAAGCCGGGTCAATTGTGTTCATATTGCCAGAAACCGGGACATACCGCCAATGATCACAGTGGTGTAAACAAGGAAGGTGTTTGCTTATTTGTGGTAATGTAATCGAGATCGGTGAAAGATTGCCCGAAGTACGAGGACCGAACCAAACAAACGCAGCCGTAGAAGTCGGGAAATGGCCAGGGTAATCGGGCAAGGATGCCCACTCGAGCATTTGCACTAGTCGGACAGGAGGCTCTGGAGGCAACAGACGTGGTGGAAGGTACGCTCCTAGTATCTGACCACTATGCTAAAATATTGTTCGACCCTGGATCAACGCATTCATTTGTTGCACCGCATTTTGTACACAAACTGCATTCATGCATGGAACATATGCCTATATGTCTAGAAGTGTCAACTCCTATGGGTGCAAGTCGATAATGATATTTATCTATAATGCATGCGGTTAAGATTGCTTTGAGATAAACTTTCCTGCCGATTTAATCCTATTACTTATATCCGAATACGACGTGATATTGGGGATGAACTGGTTATCTGCACACCATGCACAAATGGACTGCCATAACAAGTCCATTAAGCTATGTGAACCCGAAAACCGAAGTGAAAATTTTGGGAAGGGCACGAGTTAAGATTGCCCCAATCATTTCAACAATGAAAGCGAGGAAGGCGATCATTAGAGGGGCTCAAGGGTACTTGGCGTTTGTAAGTAACAAACCCACGGTTGATACACACATTAACCAAGTACCTATAGTATCAGAATACACGGATGTATTTCCACAAGAACTCACCACTGTCCCTCCAGATAGGGAAGTCGAGTTCACCATCGAGGTGTTACCGGGGACTGCCCCGATCGCTAGAACCCCATATAGAATGGCTCCTCTTGAGTTACAAGAGTTGAAGACGCAATTACAGAAACTGATGGATGTGGGATTTATCCGATCGAGTACGTCTCCGTGGGGAGCACCTGTGCTGTTTGTCAAGAAGAAAGATGGCACATTAAGGCTGTGTATAGATTATCGTGGTCTTAATAGCGTGACCATCAAGAACAAATATCCCCTCCCGAGGATAGACGAACTATTTGATCAACTTCAAGGAGCGACATTGTACTCAAAGTTTGATTTACAACAAGGATATTACCAACTGAAGATCCGCGAAGAAGACATTTCCAAAACTGCATTTCAAACCCGATATGTACACTACGAGTTTGTAGTGATGCCTTTCGGTCTGACGAATGCACCAACAACATTTATGGACCTGATGCATCGATTCTTCCAACCTTATTTGGATCAATTCGTAGTGATATTCATTGATGACATACTCGTATACTCTAAGTCTAGAGAAGAGCATGAACGTCATCTGAAAATCGTTTTGGAGACACTACGAGAGCATAAGCTGTATGCCAAATTCAGCAAGTGTGAATTTTGGCTTAGTGAAGTCGCGTTCTTGGGACACATAGTATCCGTCACTGGGATTGCAGTAGATCCCTCGAAGGTACAGACAATGGTTGAATGGAAACAACTCGAGTCTCAGAATTAAAATCGAGTTTCTAGACTAGCCGGATATTATCGAAGATTTATCCAGGATTTTTCCAAGATAGCGGACCACTCACTCGACTAACCCGCAAGCAAGTCAAGTTTGAGTGGAATGACAAATGCGAGGCGAGTTTCAAGAGTCAAGAAACGACTTACTACAGCTCCAGTCTTAGCCCTTCCAAAGGGGACCGAAAACTTTGTCGTCTACAATGATGCATCAAAAGAAGGACTAGGAGCAGTGCTCATGCAGGAAGGAAAAGTTATCGTTTATGCATCACAAAAGCTCAAGCCGTATGAAGCCAATTATCTAACGCAGGACTTGGAATTGGCAGCGATAGTGTTTGCGTTAAAGAAATGGAGACACTATCTCTACGGAGCAACATTCACGGTTTTTACGGATCATAAGAGCTTGAAATATCCATTCTCTCAGAAAGACCTCAATCTGAGGCAACAGAGATGGATGGAGTTGATTGAGGACTATCACTTTGATATTCAATACCATCCCGGGAAAGCTAACGTCGTAGCGTACGCTCTAAGCGAAAGGCGAGCTTAGCGGACTTATGATTCGAGAGTGGGAATCATTAGAAGAGCCGAGCAATTGGAATTTGACGAGAACCAATACTCGTTTTGTGTGCTAACATTTCGGTTAAACCCGATCTGCTGAAAGAGATCAAAGAAGCACAAGAGAAAGATGCACATCTTCAAAAACTGAAGGAAAATATTCTTAAAGGAGAAAGATCAGAATTCTCGGTACCTGAAGATGGAGTTATCAGATTCCAGAATCGAGTGTGTGTACCGAATGACGAACAAATTAGGAATAGAATCCGAGCAGAGGCACACCGTTCAAAATACACTATACATCCTGGAGGAAACAAGATGTATAAGGATTTGAAACAGAGTTATTGTGGGTAAACATGAAGAACCAGGTAGCAGAGTTCGTTGCGAGATGTTTGACTTGTCAACGAGTAAAAGCAGAACACCAACGACCATCTGGTTTACTACAACCATTGACAATTCCCGAGTGGAAATGGGAACACATAACGATGGACTTCGTGACGGATCTACCAAGGACTAAAGGAGGCCATGATGCTATTTGGGTAGTCGTAGACCGACTCACGAAATCTGCACACTTTTTACCCATCAAGAAAACTAATAGCTTGCAGAAACTTGCACAGACTTATATCCGAGAAATCATTCGACTGCATGTAGTACCAGTCGACATAGTATCCGATAGAGACCCGAGGTTTGTCTCCAGATTTTGGAAGTGCTTGCACGAGGAATTGGGTACCTCGCTAAGTTTCAGCACAGCAGCACATCTACAAACCGATGGACAGTCTGAGCGAACCATCCAAACCCTTGAGGATATGCTGCGAGCTTGCACATTGGATTTTCAAGGAAGTTGGGATTCGCACTTACCATTAGCCGAGTTCGCCTACAATAACAGTTACCAGGCCACGATTGGGATGGCACCCTACGAGGCATTATGTGGGCGAAAATATAGATCCCCACTACACTGGGAGATTGACGACCAATGGACTCCGAAAGAGAAACGAAAGTCGCCCTCGATTCCAAAGGTCGACTTAGTTTAGGAGGCCATGGAGAAGGTCAAGCTGATCAAGGAGCGGATTCGCATAGCTCAGAGCCGCCAAAAGAGTTACGCGGACAAGAGAAGAAAGGATTTGGAATTTGAAGTCGGAGATGAAGTATTTCTCAGACTCTCACCATGGAAAGGATTGATCAATCCGAAGAAAGGAGGCAAGTTGAGTCCGAGATATGTTGGACCTTACAAGATTTTATAGAGGATCGGAAAGTTAGCCTACCGACTCGAGTTACCAGCACCATATGCGGGAATACACGATGTATTCCACGTATCGAGATTGAAGAAGTATCAACCAGATCCCAAGCATATCATCACTCAAGATACTCCTCCTCTAATGGAAAATCTATCCTACACCGAGAGGTCGATCCGGATCATTGATCAGCAGATACGACAATTGCGTAGGAGAGAAATTACGATGGTTAAAGTTGTGTGGCAGAACCACAACCGAGACAAAGACGCAGTGTGGGAGATGGAAGAAGACATGAGGAATCAATATCCAGAACTATTCTGAAGAGAATTTGGGGACCAAATTCTTTAAAGGAGGGGAGGATGTGAAGCCCTGATTGTTTCGAACATATAATTGATTCTTATTATCGTCTATGTATTTGACCAACTATTTTACCGCGTCACTTTGACGGGTAATTATCATTAATACATATATTTTGTATTTTATTTCATTTCATTTATTACTTGTGATCATGATCTTTATTAATTCTATTTTTCATTTATGATCACTTGATTGATCATTATTACTATTTTGTATTTATTAGTCACCTTAGAATTTTAAGAGACTATTTATTTTAGAGACTTTTACCTTATAGAATTAAGATTTTGATTTAGATTAAGTGATCATGAGACTTATAAGTGATCAAGGAAATCACTAAATATTTTGGAGATTGATATATTTCATCTATTATCATCAAATTTGGGATAAAAAAATATGGAATTACCACAATGCCCTTATAATGGACGGCCATGATGATATTTTTGGAGTAGAAATATCATCCAACTCTTGTACACTTATACCTTATATTAGTCATCTTGTGTATAATTATACCATTAATTCAAATATTATACACATCATCTCATACATTAATTCTTTAATACTATTTTTCCCAACATGTTGGAGTCTTCCCAACATTCCTTCTCTTTCCATACCTTGCCCATACTTAGACTAGTCTAATTGTCTCCATGCAAGAGACAATTTGCAAGACACAAATTTAATCAAAAATTCCTCTCCCTCTCTACCATGGTGGACGGCCATTTTGGCAAGAAATGAACAAATTTTGTTCATTTCATCCAACACATTCTAACTCTCAAGCCTTTCTCCTCCTTCTCTCTAATCTCTCTCTAAAATTCATTCACATCTTCAAATCTTCAAACAAAATTCATTCATATCTTCAAACCTTCAAACACCAACTCTTCACATCTTCAAATCTTCAACATAAGTTCTTCATATCTTCAAGTACCCCTTCTTCACATCTTCAAATATTCAAACCCAAGTCCTTCACATCTTCAAACCCATCTTCATAACTCCAAGAACATCTTCTTCCTAACATCAAACATACTTTCTTTCTTCAAACATCTAAACCAAAACAAACAATCTTACCACTAAAACTCAAAAATTCGAACACCCCCTTTTCTCAAGGTAAAAAATTTCACTCCTCAATTCAACTTAAATTCTTTCTACTCATCACCTTCTTCTTTTAACTTAAGTTTATATTTTGTATTTTGAGGTACTTAGAAGACCACTTGGAGACATGCATGCATGGTGGTGAAACTTGAAGACTTGAAGAAGAACTAGTAGAGAAATTTAGACTACAAGGTAAGAATTGGAAATTAGAACCCTTCTTTCCTCTTCTTTCTATTTTTTTCAAATTTTAACACCCATTTTTCATTTTTGAGAAATAGGGGCTGACCTTAGGTGATTTTGGATTTGAACCAAAAATTCCAAATTTAAAGCTTCAACTAGTCTCCAATCACCTACTACACAAGGTAAAGTGTAGTCTTTCTCATTTTCTTATCTCCTTCTTTTTCTCCTTAATTTTTCTCTCATTTTTCTAACATCAAATTTTTGATATTTCTTGACTTAGGGGCTGACCTAAGTGACCTCATCCAAAAATTGTGAAATTTATCCTTTTATTTCACAATTTTCCAATTTTAAGGTGGGTGGAAAAATACTTTCCAACTATTAGGTGTTTTTATTAAAATGCATGTAGAAATTTTGATCATGAGCCTTGAGATATATAATCTATGTATTGCATGTCAATTGTATGTATCAAATCATGAAAATTCTCAAGAGTTGCTCAAAATTGCTATTTATTGAATTTTAGGTGCATGCATGTGCAATTTAATGTTCTATTTGATGAATTCTTGTATGTATTGGATATGCATGTGTATGATCTTTAAAATCCATGTTTTGGATGACTTATAACCTGTACAAGTCGATCATAATTGATTAAATTTCTATTTTGGACTTAAAAATGTAAAAATGGAAAGTTGGTGGACTAAATTGCAAGAAAATGAAAGTTAAAGGACCCCTATGCAAATTTCGAATTTTGGGACTGTACTCAGGTTCAAAAATGACTTTTGAACATTTTAATAAAGTTTTAAGAGTTTTAAGATAAATAAAATCAACCTTTAAAAGCTCAAGCACTAGATTGTAAAATTTTAAAAGTTTAAGGGCTACTTTGCAAATTTTGAAACTGTACCAGACCTTAATTTTAAAATTTGAAATTTTCACTCTTAAGGTACTGGAAATGACATATTTTAAATGTATTCCAAAAATCCAAGTGTTTAGGGCTTGGAAAGTAAATTTTCTAAAATTGAGGGACTAATGTGTAAAATACTAAACTTGAGGACCCAAATGAAATTTCCAGGACTTATGCAGTCCATGTACCTGGAAATACTAACTTAACTATAGCGTAATTATATTTTGGACCCAAGGTTCACATTTCATAATAAATGGACCCCTAAAAGCCTTAAAGGCAATTATTTCAAAATGGGACAAAAATGATATTTTCAAACGTTAAAGGACCTACACTTATTTCTTTTAAAAACCTGCTTTTGTCCCAATATCCTACTAACCTTAGTGACATTTTCCAACTGGAATCACATTAAAAGCCCTTCCGGTTTGTGAGTTCCGATTATTTTAAACTTAAGGTCCGAATTAGCAATTTTTACAAATTTGTGGCCAATGTGAGAATTTTATAAAAACTCGACCTCAAAACTTTAAAAACCGGAATCTTTGGACAATTTAGAGAATTTAGGAACTGACCTCATAATTTTTCAAGGTCGGGATATTTATTTGTTCAATTTTAACCACAAAAGTGTTGGTTTTTACAAAATGGGGCTAAATTGTATTTTTTCTTTTATAAAGGACCTAACCCAAATTATTTTCCCTTTTACTAAAATAGCCCTGGACCCTCTGACTTGGAGATTTAATTAAAATATTTTATTTTCCCAAAAACCCTTGACTTATCGGACCGATTTGACCGATTAATACCCGATCGCGGAGCGACTTCCTCGCCTTGCGATGTTGAATCTATAACGGGACTTATGTTCCACCTAATCTTTCAAGATATCGAAGGTTGCTTATCCTTCCGATAATCATATTCATTCAAAAACTCCACCAACGCCATAATTGCCACTCGCGTTTCAAAATTTTCCTGAATTGCTTCCCTGAATCAATAATACTCGACTGCCTGGTTGACTACCTGAACTTGTATTTACTTTCCTGCTTGAGTCAACTTGGTGTGTCGAGCTCACAGTCGGAATGGATACGTCGGGGATGGAACCGGGAAGCTCGGCTGCTAGTCCACTCTTCCGGCCCCATCGTCCTAATCCCGCAACTGAGGGACGGAGTTTGTCCAAGGGAAGCGGGTTGTAGTACTTGAGGTATAATCATGATTATGACAATCCGGGCCTAGCTAGTTCTACTGTGGATTTGTCTTTGCCTATGGAGCGATAAGGTGACAGGTCTTGGACCATCTTGCTCGGGGAGTTACAAGGATGAACGAAGGAATCGCTGTCTGATCCACACGATTCCGGAGTTATCGGACCCGTTTGGTTGGCGCTACAAATCCGTATGCAACCGCTACTTGTTTTGCATTGGTTGGCGGTACAAATCCGTACGCAACCATTATCTGCCTTGCATGGGATTGGCGTTACATTTCCGTACGCAATCCTACCTGTCTTGACTGAATCACATAGTGCCTATGTGACCATGTACTGTTTTCTTGAACTGTATAAGTATATTACTTAAATATATTTATCACGACGCTTGTGGACTGTGTGTGAATTCATGCATCATACTCACGCGTTTTTATATAACTATTTTCTCGCATTAACTATATATATCACCACACTTGCACACGATCCCATCCACTGAGATTTCTGTCTCATCCCCACCTGTTTTCTAACCTTAGATGAGGACTTCGTTGAAGATGCTGAACCGGCCTTGGATTGAGCCTTTGTACTCCACTTGTTGGATTTACTACTTCTTGTTGTTGTTGATAGACTCGTTCTTGTGATTGTTGTTTGACTATTCTATTTTCTTTTCATTCCGGTTTGTAACTGAAGGGCGTAGGACCCTTCGACTTTTAAGCTGATATCGTTGGTTGATTTTCGAGGATGTAATTTGGATTATGGATTGTGGACCGTAAGTTGTGCTTGTTATTTTATTTCCGCTGCTATTTTGACTCTGTTTCATTGGGTTCTCGATGATATTCGTCTAGACTGTTTGGTTATTTGTATTTAAGTTTTGAATCATCGTCGCGTCCCGTTTGGGGCGTGACAACTACAATCTTTTTTCTAAATTATTTTCAGAATAAAAATCATCATGAAGGAATTTTTTATCAACTTGGAATTCTTTTTCTATGACATTTAATTCATTAACTAGATTTTATGTTATTGACGAAAAGGTTGGGCTAGAAGGTTCTTGTTCTATTTCTTGCATTCTAGTACTAGCATAAACTAGTCGAGGAATTTCTGTAGAGTAATCTAAATTTTTTAAAGAGGAATTTGGAATATCAGAAGTAGAATATCTTGGTTTATTAGAAGTATCTATGACTGTAGGTATTTGTGTGACTCTTCCTAAATCAATAGTATCTGTAATGGAGGAATTTTCAGATAGGCTAAAACTGCTCTTCTTCTATTAAAAGAAAGCCTAACTTTACCATATTGATATTGAGTAATAGATCTAAGTTGGGTATTTGGTTTTAAAGACTCTAAAGGTTCTGGTTTTACAATACCTTCGAGAAGCCATTCTTCTAGAAGTGAAATATCTTTCCATTGTATAGATCTAGGAATTATGGTATTAGATCTGGTTATATCAGTTTGAATTAGGAGGGTTTCTCCTTTTTGACTGTGAAATCTAACTTTTGTAGCAAAGACTGACGTCATAGCTTTGTAATGAATTCTAAAAATTATTGCTACTGGAATTGAACCTTCAAACATTCTATAATTATGAGTTTTTATTTGTAATACTACAGTTTTTAAGATATTTTTATCATTTAAAGAAATTGTTAAATTTGGATAACAATCAAAAGAAATTGGACCTGTGCAAAGACTGGATTCAACAGAACTTAGTAAGGAATCTTCAAAGTTTGTAAATCTAGCATCTCTAATAATTGTAAGAATTGAAGTATTTAATCCTTCTTTAGTAAGGGGTTTAATTCCTACTTGGACTAATCCTATATGAATGTATTTATAATTTTTGTCATTATGTTTTTGAAGAGAATTTGGAGTGAGTAAATTGATTGATTCAAAAGGTTTGAAAGTTGAATATCTCTTTCTTCAGTTTTAATAGTAAAATCAGTTTTAAAATAAAGAAATCTGGAATTTTTATAAATTTGATCCTTAGTAACTTTGGGAATTTTCCAGTTATATATCGATCTATTGAAATCATCTATAATTTCTTCACTATTTATTATCTTCCTGGGATCTCTAGAAGAAGTAGAACCAGAGTTCGAAGAAGTAGATCTACAGAATATTGACTCCATTTTTGTAAATTTTTTGTTTTTAAAACCTGAATTATTACTACAATCCTGAGCAATTCAAGTGGATTTACGGCCTACACTCGAGGACTTACAACCTAGACCTTCTCGGGCAAAAATACTTGTAAGAACAAAAGTTTCTTGACTCAAAATTTACAGATCTGGAAGCAATACACAATAAACACTACCCCCCTCGTGGCTCTGATACCAGAGACCACTAACATATGTATATATAATATATACATATAATATTATTTTTATACAATTTTAATATGCATATATATGTGTGTGTATTGTGTTTATATATAAAACAAAGCAAAAGTTGTAATAAGAATCAACTCAGCTTAGTGGAAAATTGTCACTTCCACACATAACAGGTCATGGGTTCGAATCTACTTGGTGGCAAAAAATAATATTTCTACGAAGTGCTACAAAAAAAGTGTTACACAAGATTCATATGTAACACTGTAGAAGTATTTTTTTTTAAAGTGTTGCAAATATAAAAAGTGTTACATAAGATTCATATGTAACACTTTATAAATATTGTTTTAAAGTGTTACCAATAGAGAACTTAATGTAACACTTTGAAAAAGTGTCACAAAAAGCTAATAAAAGTGATACCTTAGACTATAGGTAGCACAGGCAAGTGCAGCACCATAAAAGTGCTACCTATTATCTATAGTAACATTTTATGGCCATTAGGTAATATTTTTTGGGTGTTACCTAATATCATTTATGTTGTAGTATCGTCGATTTGTAGAAGGATTCTCCAAGATTGCTTTGCCTTTAACACAATTGACCAGAAAAAACGTCGCATTCAAATGGACGGAGGCAAGCGAGCGAAGCTTTCAAGAACTGAAAAAGAGATTGACTTCAGTACCTATTCTATCAATTCCATCAGGTACTGGAGGTTTTGTAGTTTATAGTGACGCTTCGAAAAATGGTCTAGGATGTGTATTGATGAAAAACCGGTAAGGTGATTGCATATGTGTTTAGACAATTGAAGGACTATGAAAACAACTACCCTATACATGATTTAGAGCTTGTTGTAGTGGTATTTACGCTTAAGGTATGGAGGCATTACCTATACGGGGAACAATGTGAGATCTACATAGATCACAAGAGTTTAAAATTCTTCTTCACACATAAGGAATTAAATATGCATCAACGAAGGTAGTTGGAGCTAGTGAAGGACTACAATTGTGTGATCAATTATCACCCTGGTAAAGCTAATGTTGTAGCAAATGTGTTAAGCCATAAATCAACACAAAACAATGCAATTGCGATTCACATTCGGAAATCAGAGTTAATGGACCTCCAAAAAATGAACATAGAGGTTATATCATTGGGGTCCATTGAAGCTAAGTTGGCAGCGTTAACACTCCGACCAACGCTACTTGATCGAATTCAATAGGAACAACAGGGTGATGATTACTATGCCAAAGTGAAGAAAGATATTGCCTCTGGAATATCTTCTGATTTCAAAATATCTGAGAATGGAGTACTGCAATTTAAAGAACGATTATACGTGCCAAACATGGATAATCTCTGAGAGAATATTGTAGCAGAGGCGCATTGAACGCCATATTCTTTACATCAAGGAGCTACTAAGATGTACAGAGATGTGAAGATGCATTACTAGTGGCCAAGTATGAAAAGGGATATCGCGCAATATGTGGAACAATGTTTAACCTGTCAACAAATAAAGGCAGAACACAAAAGGCCAGCTGGAACGTTGCAACCTCTTCCAATACAAGAAAGGAAATGGGAAAGAATCACCATGGATTTTGTGACAGGTTTGTCCAAAACTGTCAAGGGACACAATGCTATTTGGGTGATCATAGATAGATTAGCCAAATCCGCTCATTTTATTCCTATTTGCTCAACCTATTCCATGGACCGGATATGCAACTTTATGTACAGGAGGTGGTTAGACTTCATGGTGTGCCACTATCCATTGTTTCAGACAGAGACTCTAGATTTTTATCTATTTTCTGGAGAAGTCTACATAAGGCACTAGGAAAACGATTGTCATTTAGTACTACTTATTACCCTCAGACGGATGGACAATCAGAACGAATGATACAAACTTTAGAAGATATGCTTAGAGCTTGTGTTCTAAATTTTTAAGGACAATGGAGTAAATATCCTTTGATAGAATTCTCGTGCAACAACAACTATCAAACAACAATCAGGATGGCCCCATATGAAGCATTGTATGGTAGAAAGTGTAGGTCGCTGGTCCACTGGGACGAAATTGGTGAAAGAAAGCTTTTAAACCTAGACATGATTCGAGAAATGATAGAGTCTATGACACAAATGTGACAGAGGATGGGAACTACTCAGAGCCGATGAAAAGTTACTTAAATCAAAGAAAAAGAATGATAGAATTCTCTGTAGGGATCAAGTATTTCTTAAGGTGTCACCAATGAAAGGGGTAATGCGGTTTGGAAAGAAAGGAAAACTTAGTTCTAGATACAATGGTCCATTTCATATTACTGAAAGAATTGGTGATGTTGCATACAGACTTGACGTTCCAGCATCAAAGTCTGAAATACATGACATATTTCACGTTTCTATGTTGAGATAATACGTTTCAAACCCATCTCATATTTTGAAGAATGAGCCAATAGAGTAAAAAGCAAATTTGAGCTACGTAGAGATACCCACGAAGATATTGTTATGAGAAGTAAAGAGGTTAAGAAATAAGGAAATCCCATTAGTTAAAGTGCTTTAGAGGAATCAATCTATAGAAAAAGCTACATGGGAAAGAGTAGACAAGATGTGTGAAGACCCAACCCTTTTTAATTACTCGAGATTTTTAAATTTATATTCATGAATAATGTTGCATCAAATATCTAGTTTACATCTAAATGTGCGATTTACCCGCTTTATGCATTTTATATTTTGAACATCCGATAACCGATTGCGCCCCTAACTACAGTAATGGAAATATCATGATGACATATTATGGATATTATTATGGAAATTCTGAATTAACTTTAGGATGGAGATTTTTGGACCGATTAAATGAATTTTCGAGATTTTCACTTAAATGCTTATTTATATTTTGGGAATTAGAGACTAAATTTCTACCTCACATTTTATTACTATTAGTGACCATCTAATTTAACTCCGCCTGCATATAGACAGGGCAACCCGTCTATATGTTGCCGGTCCCAAGCCCAAATAAAGGAGGAGGGTTGCGTTAGGTCGACAGCCAGCGTAAAACTCTTGTCATTTCCTTATGGTATGGATCATATAAGACATCGTGATAAGGCTAGGATGCTCCCCGTAAGGAGTGCGCCGCAGGGTCCGACTGCGGTGTCTTGGCAAGGACCGCTACACCTCCATAAGGGCTTGGGTGTAGTGAAAAATACACAAGAGCCTTCACACACTAATAAGAGGAACACAAATGATAATAAGAAAATTAGAAAGTATAGAATTGGCAGCTGGAACATAGGTACTTTGACAAGTAAAACTATAGAGCTCGTAGATATTATGAAAAGACGAAACATAGATATTATGTGTATCCAAGAGACTAAATGGGTAGGCGAGAAGGCTAAGACACTAGATACTACAGGTTATAAGCTTTGGTATAGTGGAAAGGATAGAACTAGGAATGGGGTGGGTATCATTGTAGATCCTCTCTTCATAGATCAAGTAGTAGGAGTAACTTAAAAAAGGAGATAGAATCATATCCCTTAAAATTGTAGTAGGTAAATCTAACTTATAAATATTGTTAGTGTATATGCACCTCAAGTAGGATTAGATGATGCTACTAAGGCTAAATTTTGGGAAGATTTAGAAACTCTAATGCAATCAATCCCTTAAAATGAAAAAGTCATCATAGGTGGAGACTTAAATGGACATGTTGGGAAGGATAATGAAGATTATGAAAGGGTCCATGGAGGATATGGCTTTAGCTCGCGTAACAATGAGGGTAGAACCATCCTAGACTTTGCAGTTGCTTATGATTTTATTATAGGTAATACCTTCTTTTAAAAGAGAGACGAACATTTAATCACATTTAAAAGTGGTCCTAACAAATCACAAATTGACTACTTTCTAACCAGGAAAAACGACAGAAAAATATGCAAAAATTGCAAAGTAATACCTGGAGAAAGCCTCACCACCCAACATAGACTACTAGTTTTGGATATCAAACTTATTAACATACACTTAAAGAGAAAGAAAATTAACATACCGAGAATTAAGTGGTGGAACTTAAAGAATATAGAAAAAAGAGATAGTTTTGTCAAATCTCTAGTAGAAACCATTGATTGGAAAGTGGAAGACAAAGCCGATGAAACATGGAACTATGTAACTACTCAAATGAAAAAGATCGCAAAAGAAACATTAGGGGTGTCAAATGGTAATAAATGGAATAAAGAGTCATGGTGGTGGAATCAAGAAATCCAAGAAAAGGTAAAGGAAAAACGAACTAGTTACAAAGTATTGTATTCCTGTAAAAACGAAGAAAACCTTAAAAGATATAAAGACGCCAAAAAAGTAGTAAGAAGAGCAATATATGAAGCAAAAACCAAGGCATTTGAAGATTTCTATAAGAAACTAGATACTAAAGAAGGAGAGAAAAATATATATAAAATAGCAAAATTTAGAGAAAAACAAACAAGAGATCTAACCCAAATTAAATGCATAAAAGATGAGAATGAAAACATTTTAGTGAAAGACGAGGACATAAAAGATCGATGGAGGAGGTATTTCAATAATCTTTTTAATGAACCGAAGAGGAATGAAGTCACATTAGGGGAACTAGGCCAATCTGAATCAATAGAAACCGTACCTTTTATCGTAGAATTCAACTTCATGAAACAAAAAAAGCACTAAACAAAATGAAATCGCAAAGCAATTGGCCTAGATGATATACCAATTGAAGCGTGGAAATGTTTAGGTAGAGTTGGAATATCATGGCTTACTAAATTATTTAATGTTATTCTAAAAACTAAGAAAATGCCGGATGAATGGAGAAAAAGTATATTGATACCTATATATAAAAACAAAGGGGATATACAAAATTGTGCAAATTACAGGGGAATTAAATTAATAAGTCATACAATGAAACTATGGGAAAGAGTTATAGAAGCAAGAATAAGAAATGAAACTAGTATATTAGATAATCAATTTGGCTTCATGCCGTGAAGATCCACAATTGAAGCTATACACTTAATTAGACGATTATGTGAACAATATAATGAGAGAAAACAAGATTTACATATGGTTTTTATTGATCTTGAAAAGGCATACGATAGAGTCAACCGTGATATAATGTGGCGTGTATTGGAAAAAAGAGGAATAAAAATAGCCTACATAGATGCCATAAAAGATATGTATGATGGTATAACAACATGTATCGGACACCAACAGAATATCTAGTGAATTCCCAAACACTATAGGTTTGCATCGTGGATCCGCTCTAAGCCCGTACCTTTTATCCTAATAATTGATGGAATCACTAAACACTTACAAAAATCCATCCCTGAATGTATGTTATTTGTCTTGTGATATAGTTTTAATTGATGATACAAGGGAAGGAGTAAATGCAAAATTGGAAGTTTGGAGAGAAGCACTAGAATCAAAAGGTTTTACTATAAGTAGGGCTAAAACAGAATACATGGAATGCCCCTTTAGTAAAAACAACAGGAACAATGAGACGAAGGTTAAAATTGATGGACATGAAGTGAGTATAACAAAGAGTTTTAAATACGTAGGATCTATAATTGAAGAGAACGGAGAAATCAATAAAGATGTCACACATAGAATCCAAAGTGGGGTTGGAATAAATGGAGGAGTGCATCTTCTATCCTTTGTGACCGTAAAATACCATTAAAATTGAAAGGAAAATTTTATAAAACGGCCATAAGGCCCGCAATGCTTTGGGAGCGTAATGTTGGGTGACTAAATATGAACACGAACAAAAAATGAGGGTAGCAGAGATGAGAATGCTAAGATGGATGTGCGGACACACTAGATTAGATAGAATAAGAAATGAACACATTAGAAACAAAGTGGGAGTAGCACCAATAGACGAGAAAATTAGAGAAACACGATTAAGATGGTTTGGACATGTTTATAGGAGACCTTTAGATGCACCTGTGCGACGTTTAGAAGGTAGAGAATCACTCACACAAATCAAAAGAGGAAGAGGTAGGCCTAAAAAGACTTGGAAAGAAGCTATTAAACATGACATGTTATACCTAGAAATAAACGAAAATATGGCTTATGACCGTAAACGATGGCGCGATATGATCCGTATAGCCGACCCCACGTAGTGGGATTAAGGCTTAGTTTGTTGTTGTTTGTTGTTTGTTGTTGTAGTGACCATCTAATTTATGAAAAATGATTTTTAATTAACTTTCGGGATTTTTAAAAATAATAATAGCTTACTTGACGATTTATTTTTTAAAAAATACTAACTTTTACAAAATATTTTTAAAAGAGGGCAAAATAGATTTTTCCATCACAAGCTCTCTTGTTTCTTTTTGTTTTATAAAATCCCCAACACCCTCACATCTTCTTAGACAAAAATACACCATTGTTAAGAAAGCGTCAAAAGGTAATTTTTGCTTCATCTTTTCTTTAATTCTTGTTTTTACTTTAAATATTTTTGAGAGGATGATTCTATGCTATAATCAACCATAGAAATGAACTTTGATGATGAAAACATGAAGATTAAACCCCATTTTGTGCTTTAAATTTAAGCCCTTATGAGTTTTTTGTTTTTTATACAAATGATTTTTGTTTCACTTTTTGTTTATAGATTGTGTTATATCTAACTAGTAGGAGCATGATTATGTGTTTTAATATTGTTTTAAAAATGAAAATATTTTCCCTTAATTAACCAAAGTGGACGGCCAAAGAGTGATTGTTTTGGTTGATGTTTTATTTAAATTAAGCATGATTAAATGTAGTTTAATGATTTAATGTAATAATTCTAGATTTTGTTTTTTTTAGAGATTTATTTAATTTATGATGATTTAAGTATTCTATTAATGTTTTATGATGATATTTTCAAGATTTTTAAGTAATTGTTGGAGAAAATTAAAAGTAGTAGATGAACTTGAACATTTAGTGATTTTTGGTTTCTTTGATTCACCATTTTTGAAGATAAAAGCTTAAAGCTTTGAGGATGAATATTTATGAACACAATCAGCTTTAAAAGTGATTTTTGAGGTAAAAAAAGTGATTAAAATTTAGTACTTAGAATTAGAGAATCGAAAAAATTGAATTGAGGGGAAAAAACAGCAAAATACACCTCGCACCACCGACTGAGGGTGGACGGTGGTGGTAGTGGTGAAGATGTAGTAGAGCTTCCATAGTGAGTAGGGTGAGTAGATAGGTTGGTAGGGTGGGTGGTTGATGGGCAGAAATAGATATTTATGATAAATCGACCGATTTGACGTAAGGTGACTTGATGAGACATGTTTATTCTTTCACAGAAACCAATGTTACTTTTTAAAGTAAATGTTAAGTGTAAGGTTAGTAGGTTTGGGTTACGAGGCAATGAGATAACGAAGTGACGTAAAGTGATTTTTCGGGAAACGTGAAATTTTTGAAAGATTTTCTTTAAAAATTATGTGACGAAGATATTTACGAGATTTTTCAAGACGACGTGTTATTTTTGAATAAGTCAAGAGTTTAAAGTCGATTTATGATTTTATAAATTAAGGGTTCGATTAATCGGAAATTTTATTTAAAACGGGTAGTTAGTCGATTAATGGGTTTTAGGTGATAAATTAAGGATTAAATGAATTTAACTAGTCATAATTTGACATTTTATATTGACTTTGACTTTGACCATTGACTTTGGCTTTGATTTTGACTTCGGTCAACCATCGTTTTTAAAGTTTTTAAAAATGTACCGAACACCCGATTTTTATGATACTTTACTTTAAGGAACGTATTAGACTTTACTGAGCCTAAGAGACTAAATTACTCAATGATTATATACTTTGTCCTATGTCATTAAGTTGAAGAATTTAACTGTGTTAGGTGCGGCGCAATCGAATACGGTCTCATACAATCAATTTCATCACTAGCATTCTATTAAACTTCAAAGGTGGGTAAACTTCTAATTTTGTAAGCATGTCGTACTGTTATAGTATACCTGCCAACTCTCTATAATTGCTAAAATGTGCTGACAGGCTATGTAAGCTTCCAATGGGTGGGGGATGACCCCTTGGTGTCAGAAAGAGCCGACGGGCTATGCAAGCTTCCAACGGGTGGGGGATGCCCCTCGGTATCAGAAAGAGCCAACGGGCTATGAAAGCTGCCAACGGGTGGGGGATGACCCTTGGTGTCAGAAAGGGCCGACGAACTATATATATATGCTGCCAATGGGTGGGAGATACCCCTCGGTGTCAGAAAATAATTTTTATTGCAT
This sequence comes from Rehmannia glutinosa, assembly GCA_016081115.2. NCBI lineage: Eukaryota > Viridiplantae > Streptophyta > Magnoliopsida > Lamiales > Orobanchaceae > Rehmannia > Rehmannia glutinosa. The sequence goes on along the minus strand of CM071924.1, from coordinate 34,299,039 downwards.
TATAATTGTCTAATCGATATAGTGTAACTGCTTATGTTTTCCATCGAGTTTTACAACTCACGCCTTCAAATGTATTTACATTTCAGATGATGGTGATGAACATGAGCTGAGGCGTAGAGGTCTGGCAGTGTAGGTGTCTTTCTATATTTTCCCCGCCCGTTGGCAGCTTACATACTTTCCCCACCTGTTGGCAACTTACATGATTGATGTAATATGAATACTGATGCATAACTCTTATCAAACCTTTATCACCTTTGCTATTCTTAAGCTTATTTAAGAAATTTTTAAGCCCACATTTTAGTAATTAAATTATTTTATTTATGCTTCCGCAAACTATTTATAAATACTCAAGTGTACCACAATGGTGTTCCTAACCGAAAAGGGTTCGGGGGGTTACAAGTGTTACCAGAGCGGGTCTATGTTTCTGTAAACAAGAAATAATTTTTTTGTAATTTTTTTTATGAACTTAGTTACTGAAAAATGGGAAAGACGACCATACTAGCAGAACCTACACTCACTCTGAGGTATGTTTTGGTAAAATGCTTTAATTATTGCATATTACTTTAAGGAAATTTTAAGAAATGAACTTGTTCCTCATACAAGAATGACTATGAATTATGAAGAACTTTAGATGAACTTTACAAGAACTTTATGAGAACCAGTACGACAAATATTGAAAAACTAGTGATGCATTTAAGAACTTCTTGAATAAAAGAACTTTGAACTTAGATCATTTGATGCTTCATGAACTTAGACTTTTGGACTTAGTCCTTGAAATAACACTGATAATTAGTTTGCTTTTAGATAGATTGACAAAACTTTTATATCTTTGGATGGAAAACAATTCGGGTTTAGTTGTTAGGATTTTGTATTAGGGATATACTCCCCAGTGAGTCTACGCTACTTAACAATGATACTTTGATATTGCAGTTAATTATTGGAAATAACACCACAAAGAAGACATGGCGGCAGGCCTTGGGCAGAAATAGAGCCCTCCATCGGATCAATTGCAAGCGAACATGCAGCGAAACCAGAACAACCGGCTCTTGCATCAGGAGCAACATGGGCAGAATTTGCCAGAGACTTCCTGACAACTCTTCAGGGTATTGTTCAACAAGTAACACCCCAAAATGCGCCAAATGCACCCTAAGGAGCACCGTCTACTAATGTCATTGTCGAAAAATTCCGACAATTCGCAACATCAAGACTTTATGGAAAGGAGGGTCTGACAGTTACGGAGGAACGGATTATGGAGTTGGAGAGGATTTTTGATTACCTGGAGTGGTCGGAAATACAAAAGGTTTCATGGGGGAAATTTAAACTAGCAGAAAGTGTGGCCCAATGGTGAGACACTAGGTTGGATAAATTTCTTGTCCAACAACTCTTGGATTTGGACTTTTAGTTCTTGCAATTCCTTGGGTGCCATTCTGTATGGTGCCTTAGACACAGGTGCCGCACCTGGTACTAAATCTATGGTGAATTCAACTTGATGATCTAAGTGAATTCCAGGTAAATCATCTGGGAATACGTCCAAAAATTTCCTGGCAACTTATTCATCGGATGCTATCCTTTCCATCATCTCTTTCCCCATCACGTTCACCAAAAATCCTTGGCACTCTTTCTTTCGAAGCATTTTGATAGCTTTTATTGTCGACACTATCTTCACTCCAGTGTTGTCCTTTGCTCCATAAAAGACAAATTGATTCCCATTAGATCCTTCAAATTCAATTTTCCTATCGAAACATTTAATGATGGCTCGGTTCTTAGTTCACCAATCTATACCCAATATAACATCAAAATCTCTCATCTCTAGTACATAAAGATCAGCTTTTATTTTGTAGGTCCCAAGCGGTGTGGTGAAAGGTTTAGAAGGGGGGGATTGAATAAACCTTACCAAATTTTCGATTTTAGTCCTTTAAAAAATATTCAATAGAGTTGACTCAAACATCTGTGTCCTTGAGGGACAACTAAGTTGGCTTTTCAGCTAAGTTACCCACTCAACAGACTCAATAGAGCTGTTGATAGTATAACTCGGTTGCTTAAGCCAAATACTTAACTTGGTTGGTCTGGTTTTTAACAGCGGAAGACTTAACACCCTTTGTTTTGTTTTAAGCTTGTTTTAACACTTGCGTTTTTAGCACTTGGTTATTTATCAATTCGATAGCAAATATAATATTAACAGCAGATATAAATTAAATATGTAGGAAAGTATATTTGCTGAAAGTAAATGACACAAATATTTTATGGAGGTTCGAAGATGGGGTAATTCTTCTAATCCTCTATTCTCCAACTCCTGGAGAAATCCACTATGTAGCAGATCAGTTTACTAAGAAGTTATCAGTTTGGAGACAGCCTTGATCACACAACTGGCTTCTCTTGCGACTCAACTTCTTCACAGAGCAGCTGCTTTGCTACTTCAGCTCACTTCTCAAGTTCTTGGATTTGATCACGAAGCCCTCCAACAAACTTGATAATGGTTCAACCTTGAACCTTTCTACAATCCTGACTTGTAAAGTAGACCCCTTTGCTTCTTCAAATGTTTTCCTCTTTAACAGTTTGAAGTTATCTTTCCTTCACAGTGAGTGTTGGATTGAGTTCCTTCAAGTTTCAGGCTTGAGGAATATCTTGAATTGCTATGACAATTTTGCAGGTTAAATGCTTGAATATTGCTTGCTTGTTCGTGGTTCAGGTCACCTTTTCTCAATAGCTTCCTCAGCCTTTTATAGTGCTCATTTGAAATTTTGCCCTTTGAAGAGATAGGCTAGGCTAATTTCAAATGTCACTTTGTGTTCGTTGGCTTGCCTTTTCTTGGTTTGCAGCCTTGGTGATGTTGACCTTTCCTCGTATTAATGGCATTTCAGCGTTTGCAGGCATCTGACACAAGGTGAAGTGTTTCCCATTGGTTCATTTCTTTTGCACAATTCTGGGAAAACACTTTAGACCAGACAGCTTGTCATATTACTAAATGAAATAATATTCTTGGCTTTAATCAACGGATCTAACTCAGTTGTCTTGACTTGACTGCTGCCTTTACCCCAGGTGACTTGAGTCTGCTCCAATCATTGAATTGACTCAACTGTCACTTCAACTTGTAACTTGGCTTCTTGAGTTGACTTGACTGACACTTCTCACAGCTGTTCCTCAGCTGACTCTCCTTCAGTCGAGTCCTTGTCTTCCTTCATGGCCTTACTCAGCTGACACACAATAGAGTCTTCACACAGTCCGCATTTGACTTCTTCTAATATTTGACATAGCTGACTTGACTCAGCTTTTTCAGTCCTATCTATTATAATACAAATTACAAGGAAAATGGGGTGCCAACTTCCTAGTTTAAGTTTTACATAGTATCATCATAATCTATCAAATAAATTTCCTAACAATTTTCCCCTTTTTGATGATGCCAAAACTTAAAATAAGTAAGTAAATAGCAAAAAGATATACGAGCAGTGCAGTAACAAAGAATGTATGCTTGAATGAATCATTTTATTGATCATAGCATTCTTGTCCTTTACAAAGCTGTTTACATAAGGTATCAGAGATTTTCCTATACAGAGCTCTATACAAATACGTCAGTACAGTGTATCTAAGCCAAGTTACAAGAATATTTACAGAGCTTATTACAGAAGACTTACATTGAAATGTATTTACATCAAAATACACGAAGGGGTTCGCAGCTGGGTCATCCCTCCACTTTCTCTCTTCCTATTCGTGAGCAATTCTCTCATTCTCAGCCTGTTGTCTTTTAAGAGCCTCAACATTCTTTCTTGCAACTTCTATGTTGGCAAGGTGATCGTATCCAACCCAATAGATAATAACCTTCTTTTCTGGATCTACGAACGAGACATCTTTTGGTTTTGGTTGAGGTTGAGAGCCTCTTCCACCACCACTATGATTTCCCCTTCCTGACTCAACTCCCCTTCCTCTAGGAGTGTACTGTATTGGAGTCTCCTGATTTCCAGCCGAGTGACTGCTGGAAGTCTGCTGCTTATCAGCTGATTGACTTAATTTAGTCCCTTCTCCTACTACAAATCTCATGCTTGAGGCAGAGTCATTCCTTTAAAGTAGCCTTCTGATTCTAGAGTCTTGAATTCCTCCACTGATCTAGGCTCAGATCCATCATCACGCATGACAATTTTCCTCGGGGGTTGAATCACATCGTAGTCCTTCTCGGTTGGTGGACCACCATAGTGCTTCATTATTTCTTGATCGTGAGCATCTTGTTTTATAGCTACTTCCTCAAATGCAGCTTCAATGGCCTTTCTTTTATCTGCCATGGCCACTACAGCTTTCTCGATAGGGAGTGTCACAGGTAGCTTGCTGAGAATGGAGGCAGTGACTTCACCCAACTGTGGGGTTTCAGCGTACATCATTTTCAAAGGAAGATTTTTGGAACTTCCTTCCCCCTCAGCTTTGTCACCTCCTACTTTCACTTCTCCTTTTAATCCCTTCAGGGTCTCCTCTTCCCCCTTTTTGGCATCATCACCAAAAGAGAGAGGTATCCCAGGGAACAATCCACTGAGGAGAAAGTCCAGTCGGCTGTTCGTCGAGTTTTGCTTGCAGTCTGCTGCATCGTATGCCTTACAAAATTTTGAGCTTGTAGCCTTCGACTCGACTGTCACAATCTTTATTTCAGCCATGAGAAGGCTGAATTTTTCATTCATATTATTCTCGAGTCGGGCAATCTCATTCTTGTGAAAGTGTTGTAGCAGCTCCATAGCCGACTTGTGGGACTTTTCAATCCTCGCAATGTACTCCTTCATTCTCTGCTGATACATAGAATTATCCACACTCCATACGAGCATCTTTGCAAAAAGTGCTTTGAAGTAATGGACCTGCTCCGCTCTCATGGCAATATGTTGTTGAGCCCACTCCCTTATTCTCACTACAATCCCTCTTAAATTGGCTGTGAGAGTGGCATCTCAATTTCCCAAACGTAAGTCCAGAGAGGCCTGGTGACGTTCCATCTTCTCAATCTCTTCGCAGATCTTCTTGAAAACTTCACAGAACTCAACTGTCAAGTTGGATTTAGCTGCTGGCCACTCTGCGTAAAAGTTAAAGTCTGCTGGCATAATCGTGTCTTTGGGAATGGCTGGCTCTTCCCGCACGGTACATTTTCTTAACTCTGCAGTAGATTCTTCTTCCATGTCGAGCAGATTCTTCGAGAATGGGAACATATCTTCAAACACATCATCGCGCATAAATGGGATTTCTTGATTTCGTGGTGCCTGCGATGATTTAGCTCTTTGTGCCTCAGCTGCGGCAGCTTCATCAACAACTAGTGGTGCAAATTGTGAGAGCTCTGTCGTTGAGCTATAGTCGTTCTTCTTCGCTGCAGTGGGGAGCTCGCACGATTGACTCGATTTTCATTTGGGTAGTTAAGGTTGTTTTCCCAACTGACTGAGCCTCAACTGTCTTAACAGTTTCTTCGGTCTCAGTTTGTTCTTCTCAGTTTGTTCTTCTAAATGAATAACCTTATCCTCAACTATATTATCAGCATCCTCGGAAGATGATGAAGCCTTAGGAGATGGCTCATCATCAAAATTAAATCTCATAGGAGCCGTCTTCTCACTGACTTGGCTCTGAGTGTTGAGAACATCCTCAGCTGTGTCCGTCGTTGGATTTTCATATTGAGTGGACTCAGCTTTATCCTCCGATCCCAAAAATGAGGTATCTATGTGTTCCTGGGAATCGTGAAGGGCGTTGATTTCCTCTTATGCAGCAGCACCTTCGATTTGAGGAATGTTCTTTTCTATCAGCTCTTTACCTAGGGAAGTCTCAACCTGCTTTAGGCCGTCATTACCCCCAGCAATCTCAACTGCTGCAGGGCCTTCTACATTCCCTTTGACAGTCTCAACTGTCTTAGGGTCTTGGGTTGTGGCATCCATTGGAGTCTCAACTCCTTGGATTGCACTTTCAGAGCCCAGAGTGTTAACTCCCAGGGCTTCACCATCGTTTGCCTTAGCTGTGGTAGCAGCGTCGTCGGCCTTCAATGCAGCTGACATTTCAGCCGAGACATACTTAACTATGTGAGCGTCGTTAATGTCACTCTGCTCTTCTATAAGTTCTTTTCCTTCGCCTCCTAACAACATTGATTTGTCTCCCACAGCAACCTCCAACCCAGCTGTGGTGGAGAGAGTTTCCCCCTCAGCTAGCGCACCAGCTGAGTGAATGACAGTGGGGTTACTATGCTCTAGAGACGCAACTTATGTTCCCTCGAGTGTTGAGCCACAGGGGCATGTGTGTTAACACCTTCATCAAGGGTTGACTTAGCTTGGGTGCCCGAATTTTCAGCTTCAGTGCCAATTCCCTGCGAGCCATCAGGTGAGTGCACGGGGGACGTGGTGGCAACATTATTTGTTGCAATCTACTGCGCCACTCCCAAAGGATCAGTCTGAAGAAGAGTTTGGGAGGACTCTCCTGGACCTTCTAGATGGCTTTGCTCGTGCATGGCTCTGGATTCTTGTAGAGCCTGCTGCAGTTCTGACTTCTCCGCTGTAGTAGCTGGATCCATATCTTCATCACTTTTTGTGTATTCATGAAGGTTCTCATGTGTATTCTCATGAGTCCCTGTAAATACACACATCTTGGATTTCTCCAATGCTCTTGCTTGCTCCGCCACTTTCTCCTTTTCTTCCTCCTTAATAAGTTGAAGAGTTTCCATATAGCTCTTTTCATCAAGGGCATCTTGGACGGATGCATGTCCAAGGAACCTAAGAAGTTCCTCCTCCTCCGCTATGAATTCTGGGCGAGTAAACGGACGCCTGGAGTAATCCAGCTTCCAAGCCCTCCATTCTCTTAATCTTCTCTGAATGTCAGGGTACTCAGTAAGTCATGTACTTAGCAGTGTGATTGGTGAGTTTCTATCGAAGTGATGCATACGCTATTGTGATGTCGGCATGTGAATACTTAGATATCTTAACAGATTGGCCTATGATTTGCTAGAGTCAAATTTGGCATCTTAAAATGATGCGCATTTCGCGCTCATCCATGATGTATGTTGTTATCTTTGTGATAGTAAAACCACTTTGATGTATGGTTTGGGCGCCAAACATGGATGGTAGACCAAACATATTTACTCGAGGCTTTACTTCACTTAAGAGTTTTTGCGCATAGTTAATATTGTTCTTAGGCATAATTCTACGAGTGGTGTGGGTACTGATCCCTTTTATGAGCCTTTGTTTGGAGAAATACTCCAAAGGCATGTGAGTCGTTAGGGATTAAGTAGAATTGATCATGTGGCCTATGAGAACATATTGTGATTAATGAGATATGTTGGATTCTCATTATGTGTTTGGTACTAAATTTGTGAGTTGTCACCAGACTTTGATTGGACCTCTCACACGGGCAATCGCCCTGGCGCTAAGAGTGCAAGCATGATGAGACTTAAATTATTGTGTCGCATAAGAAGGTTTATGAATGATCACCTTCGTGCTAGAGCAGTGAGGAAGGTTAATAAGTATAATTAATAGTCACCGTAACTAGAGGTTAAGATGAGACCCGAGTTGGTCGATTATGAAGTATGTCCAAACTTCATAAAAGCCTGTTTGTAGCTGAATGTACAAACTATCATATGACACTTTGAGAAAGATACGAGTAGTACACAGGTCGGGCGCTTGAATAGCGACTGTACTAAGATTTGTATGATGTCTAGAGTGTAACATACCTAAATTGAGAGGGAGCTCCATCATAACATGTATTCATACTACATGTGCTTTGACGCGACCGCCTATGGAAAAGTGACTAAATGAGTCCCTGCTTTGTCACTGTGTGAGCATATTATTTTCTTGTACCCTTTGGGACATTGGATCATGTAATGAGGAGTAAGCTTGATGATGCTACTTTAGCATGTATCTAATGGCCATGTGTGATTTGGTCTGGCGGAGCATGTCTAGAAAAGCTGTCAAGACCAAGCTAATTGGTATGTGGGGCCAAAGGAGAAATCAAGTTGGTAACACATTTATGTTCTATGATTTATAGCCCGAGCGACTATGTCAAAATGTGTTTGACTAGACATGAATATAGAAATATATTTGAGTGAGTCGATCATGCTTTATTTATTTCATTGTGGGCTCTAGAGATGTTTGACTAGGTGCGACCACTTGATTTGAGGTACACAACGAGTTATTGAGTTGTAGGATTATGTTAGTTTGGTGATGACTTAATATAACTCTCCTCACCTATACTTTCTCGCTTGGTTGCATGTCTTATTCCCTATATGAAAGAAGAGACGTGAGCTGAGAACTATGAGGCTGTGATTCAAATGAGTCCAGTCAAATATGTATGAGTGGGAGATATTGGGTGCAATTAGGTTGCATCCATATTTGAGATAATCGAGAGTCCTATTTAGATGAGTTTTATCTAAAAACCTCTCCCATTAGGACTCTGACTGGGATATGGGATTGAGATATATATTGATATCTCTCCCTATATTATAAGGATAATTGAAAAAATCGTCTCCTCATATAAAAAGAATAATCTCTCTCCTAAAATTTCTCTCCACGATTTTATGCTTGGAGCATCACCAAAGTTCTCCAAGGGTTTAAGGTGTGCATGACAAAGTGAATAACTCTTGTAGTTATTTACACCAACAAGAAAGGCGGTTCGTGGTTCAACCAATCTACGGGGTTCTTTCGTTGTTCGGGGTTCAAGCAAAGAGAAGACTTGTAGATGAATTAATCATGGATCAAAAGGAGGCTTGTAGACGGGCTCAATCCTGACTATGTAGATCGATAGTTCCACTGCAAACATGTATACTCGATCCACACTTTTTGTGTAAATATGTGGTTCATGATTTGGTCCATATTTGCTAACAGAAATATGTTAAGCCACATTATAGTTTTATATCATGGCACATTACTGGTTTATAATGTGGCTCATTATAATGTGACAAGTAATGTGGCACGTTATACAATGACACGTTATAGGTTTAACAATGACACATTATTGCAATAACATGCCATGAGTTCATCATTGTAACGTGGCCATTTTAGAACATTATAAGTATTAACCCTGCCACGTTATGGACCCTTAACATGACCCATAACATGGCAATAGTTCAGACTTAAACATTTTAAAAATTTAAAAATGGAATAATGCCACATTATATAGTTAACTTATAGATAGTTTATAACATGGCATGTTATAATTTAACTATAACGTGGCACGTTATAACATTGTATAAGTTACTTTATAACATGCCATGTTATAGTTAACTTATAACGTGTTACATTATAGATAGTTTATAATGGGTCATGCTATAAGTAAACTATAACGTGGCACATTATAAGCTAACTATAATATGGCACATTATAACGTTGCACGAGATAAGCTACATTATAACATGCCATGTTATAAGTTAACTATAACATGGCACATTATAACGTTGCACATTATAAGCTACTTTATCACCAGCATGTGCATACACCAAAAGAAATTAAGTTTCATCAGTTTATAAGTTCACTAATAATAATAAGATCAACATCAGTTTATGCATACATGTCAAAATAAATTAACCTAACTTTCATCATATGGATATCTCGGGCATCTTTTAGGGGTATGATCATCTGCTTGATATATTCCACATTTTTTTACTGTGTACCTATCTTGAATGATCCGATTGTGTCACTAAACACTCATGTCTTCTTCAAGCAGAATTGACATAGTGCATTTGACACAATTATGGCCAACACCCCTACACCTTGGACAAATTTGACTCTTATGTGAATGATTGCTTGATGACTCAACAACAAATTGAACTATATTTTGTCTAAGGCGATTGACTTGTCTTAGGTTATTCGGTGGTTTGTATTCTAATTGAAGCACCCCTTTGGGTAGAACCTATTCACTTGGATAAGGAACTAACTGGTAACACTTCACCCACTCCCATTTGTTGAAGATTTTTATTTTTATAAAAATGTGCAACAAATGAATAAATGTTGAGATTCGCCTTTTTGTGCGACAAAATGAACATAAAACATGATAATATAGTTAAAAAAAATCGAATGAGTTTAAATGTATTATGAGATATTATGAGCATAAATTTATACCTAATTGTTGCATATGCATGAGAGTAAGGCATCGATTTATATTCAAATTCTCAACAGTTGCACATTCGTTGGGGCAAGTTAACCAAATAAGTCTTTGTTCCATCTTTCACCTTATACTTCACACCGTTAAGATATTGAACATCCATCCTACGACATATCTCGATTGTATTACATAATCTTTTAGTTGCTTCATGTGTTGAACTTGATCTCTTTCATTAGCAGAGTACGTCACTCATAAAACCATTTTTTCAATAATAGTTCGACCACACTCAAAACTGAACTAATAGGCAACTTCTTGGCCCATAATAACCGATTAGTAAAGATCTCGACTGAATTGGATGTCCTGAACCCATAACATTAGCAGAACACTTACAACGAGATCATCTTTCTTCCTCTGCACGATCTAAATTCTTAAACGCACACATCTCACTAGCAACTTTTATGTTTTCCAAATACTTGGCATAATTTTCATGACAGTAGGAATATGCTACATTCCTGAACATTCTGCAATTGGTAAGTGCAAAGCCCATGTGCTGCTTCTGGGTATACTTCTTTTATGGTATTACTTATACTCTTATGTTGATTAGAAACAATCAACAGATCATGAGGGCACACATAAGCATCTTATAGCCATCTCAAAAACCATGTCCAAGACTCATCATTCTTAAAATCACAAATTCCAACTGCAAGTCGGAAAGTTTGTTCATTATCATCTTTTGTTACATCAACAAATAATATTTATTGGTAATTGTCTTTATGGTGTGTTCTATTAATCACAGAAATAGGCCTTCATGATCTGGAATACAATAATTGATTCATGTAAGGCGAAATATACGTATTGAAATCTACTAGCAAGACCTGACTTCTATCTAGTTACCGATCCAAAATTCGTCAAAGTTAACATGTGTAAGTATGCCGGGAGCAATTTGAATGATTTGTTCCTATCTCCAAATATCATCCAAAAAACATGATGCTTTGCACTCAATGCAGCTCTATAACTCACTTTAAGCCCATGTCGAGATTCCAACTATACCATCATATCTCTTGGCACGATGGTAGAATGTTCCACTAGTAATCTAGATGCAAATTACACACCAATTACTTTATCATATACTTGCCTAGATGGATTTTAATTCAAACTTAACCCACATACATGTTGTTTGTCAATAAATGACACAGTTAATTTTTATAGAGGTTCGAAGATGGGGTAATTCTTCTAATCCTCTCTTTTCCAACTCCTGGAGAAATCCACTAAGTAACAGATCAATTTACAAAGTGGTGAATTGTCAAGAGACAGCCTTGGTCACACAGTTGGCTTCTTTTCCGACTCAGCTTCTTCACAGGGCAGCTGCTTTGCTACTTCAGCTCACTTTCTCAAGCTCTTGGATTTGATCATGAAGCCCTCCAATAACTTGATACTGGTTCGACCTTGAACCTTCCTACAATCCTCCTTGGAAAGTAGACCCCTTTTTATTCTTCAAAAGTTTCCTCTTCAACAGATTTGAAGTTGTCTTTCCTTCACAGCTTGTGTTGGATCGATTTCCTTCGAGTTTCAGGCTTGAGGATTTGCTTGAATATACTTGAGAATATTTGCAGGTTAATAGCTTGAATAATGCTTGATTTCTCAGATGTGCAAGGTAACCTTTTCTCAATGAATTTCCTCAGCCTTTTATATGAACTTTTGAAATTTTGCCCGTTGAAGAGATAGGCTAATTAAAAGAGTCACTTGTGTTCATTGGCTTGTCATGTTGCAGTACTTGATGTTGATTTCCTCGTATTTAATGTCTTGCAGCATTGCAGCGTTTCTGACACTTAGCGCAGTGCTTCCCATTGGTTTGTTCCTTTTGCACACAACTGGAACTAACACTTTATGTCTGACAACTTTAGCATGTTACCATTCTGAGTAACATTCTTGACTTTCATCAACAGATCTCGTTCAGTTGTCTTGACTTGACTGCAACCTTTTATTCCCCAGGTGACTTGAGTTAGCTTCCAATCTTTGGATGGCTCATCTGTCACTTCAACTTGAGACTTGGCTTCTTGAGTTGACTTGACTGACTTTTTAAACTGTTGTCTCACAGCTAATACACCTTCAGTCGAGTTCTTGACTTATCTTCTTTGCCATACTAAGCTGTCTCGCAGCGGAGTCTTCACTTCAGTATCCAGTTGACTTCTTGTATTTCTAGGCATAGATGACTTGACTCAGCTTTTCCAGCCCTATTTATTACAATGCAAATTACAAGAAAAATGGGGTGCCAACTTTCTAGTTTAAGTTTTACATGGTATCATCAAAATCTACAAGATAAATTTCCTAATAATTTCCCCCTTTTTGATGATGCAAAAACTTAAAACATTCAATAAAATGTAAACAACAAAGATACATACAGACAATGCAGTAACAGAGAATGCATGCTTGGAATAGATTGTTTTATTGATTATAGCATTCTTGTCCTTTACATAGATGTTTACAATAGGTATCATAGAATTCTTTATCAAAGCAAAACACATATCTATGCTAAGATACAATAGTAAATACAAAGTGAAAAATTACAAGGAAAATCACTAAGTATTACAGATGACTTACAAAAATGTATTTACATGAGTAATATACATGAAGGGGTTCGCCGCAATACTTCAACGCCTTTGATGCCTCCTTCTTTCTTCTTCTTCTTCAGCTTTCTTCTTCTTTTCATAAGCTCGTTTAAAAGCATCATCCATTCGCTTTCTTTGGAGCCATTGCTGTGTTTGCCTTTGATTCTCCTCTTCTTGCCTTCTTACCGCTTCCGCGTTCTTTCTTTCCACTTCCAGATTGGCCACTTCATCAAACCTAGCCCAGTAGATCCTTCCTTTCTTTCCAGGGTCTACATATTCAATATTCTTGGGTTGTGGTCGAGGTCGGAAACCTCTTCCACCACCACTTCTTCCTCTTCCTCTGGGTGTGTACTGTACGGGAGTCTTCTGCTTACCAGCTGAGTAACTGCTGGAAGTCTGCTGCTTTTCAGCTTCTTCACACAATGAATGACCTTTCTCCCAGTGCAAATCCCAGGCTTGGGCTAGTGACATTCCTTGGAAATAGCCTTCTGACTCAAGGGTTTTGAATTCTTCAACTGATCTAGGCTCAGATCCATTATCAGGGTCAGCATCTTGATCCTTCCCTGCTGGAATACCACCATACTGTTTAGAAACTTCCTGAACACAGGCATCCTGCCTTTTGGAGAACTCCTCAAACCATGCTTCAATGATTTTGCTTTTCTCCGACATTGGCACAGCAGAGTGCTCAATGGGTAGGGTTGCGGGGAGTTTTCTCAGGATGGAGGTAGTAATATGGCCCTGCTGGGGGGTTTCAGCTATCATCAACGTCAAATCTTTCGAACCTTCTCCCTCAGCTGCTTTACCCTTCATTTCAGCTGCTTCTGACTTCTCAGCTGCAGTTTCCTTTAATTTTTCTTCTTTTAATTTCCTTAGGGACTCATCTTCCCCCTTTTTGGCATCATCAAAGGAAAGAGGGACCCCAGGAAACATGCCTGCGAGCATGAAATCTAGTCTGCTCAGAGCTCAATTTTGTTTAGAGTCAGCTATTGCATAAGTTGCTCGAAATTCTGAGCGAGTTGCCTTGGACTCGGCCGTCACCAACTTCATTTCAGCCATGAGCAGGCTGAATTTGTCATTCATTGTGTTCTCAAGGCGCATAATTTCTTTTCTCTATAATTCTTGCAGCAGCACCATTTCAGCCTTGTAAGACTCGTGTAGCCTGTCGATGTATGCCTGCATCCTTTGTTTGATATCAGCGTTGTCAGCCATCCAGACGAGCATTCTTCCATATAATGCTTTGAAATAACGAACTTGTTCGAGTCACATGGTAGTTTACTGTTGAGACCATTCCCTGATCTGTACTACTATCCCTCTCAAGTCGGCTGTGAGGGTAGTATCCCTATTGTCCAGTCTTAAGTCGAGTGAGGCCTTATGTCTTTCAATCTTCTCAATCTCTTCACAAATTTTCTTGAAGATCTCATGAATCTCAGCTGACTCACTTGATTCAGCTGCAGTCCACTCTTTATCAAAGTCAAAATCGGCTGGAACAATGGTGTCAGTGGGGACGATTGGATCTTCTCTTATAGTGAATCTTCGTTGCTCAGCAACGGTCTCTTCTTCTAACTCTGGTAGGATCTTGGTGAAAGGAAACATCTCTTGAAAGGCATCATCGCGCACATATGGGATGGTTTGCGAGGTTGGTGCTTGCGATGACTCAGCTCTATTTGCCTCAGCCACAGAAGCTTCATCGACATTTGTCGCATCTGTGGGAGCCTGCAATGGAGCTGGTGGAGTCGTTACTGCTGCAACTGTGGAAGCCTGTGCAGATAACTCGGTTTCAGCTGCGGCTTTTGGATTGCTTTGCCCAACTGACTGAGCCTCAGTTGTCTTAATAGCTTCTTCGGTCTTAGTAGATTTTTCTAAATGAATTACCGGTTCCTCGGCTGCATCATCAGTGTCATCGGATGATGATGAGACCTGTGGGCTTGGCCATCATCGAAGTTAAACTTTGTACGAGCCACTTTGTCACTTAACTGGCTCTTCGTTTTGAGAACATCCTCAGCTGAGTCCGTAGGATTTGCAATTAGAGTGGACTCAGCTTCGTCTTCAGATCCCAAGAAGGATGTGCCAAGATTTTCTTGAGAATCATGAAGTGCGCTGATTTCTTGTTCTGCCTTCAGCACTGTCCAAGGGAGGAATGTTCTGCGTTTCTTGACCAATACCCAGGGAAGTCTCAACCTCCCTTGGGCCTTCTATACCCCCAACAGACTCAACTGTTGCGAGGCCTTCAGAGGTCCCTTCGACAGTCGCAGCTGTCTTAGGGTCTTCGACCATGGCATCCAAAGGAGTCTCAACCCCTTGGATTGCACTTTCACTGCCCAGAGTGTTAACTCCCAAGGCATCTCCATCTTGTGCCTCGATTGTAAGAATAGTGTCATTAGCCTTCAAAGCAGTTGACATTTCAGCTGGGACAGACTCAACTGTCCGAGCTTCGTCAATGTCACTCTGTTGCGGTTCCTTTTCTGTTTCCACTTCGCCTCATTTCTGTAAGGTTGAGTCTTCCACAACATCTTACAACCCTGTTGTGGTGGAGAGAGCTTCCCCCTCAGCTGGCGCACCAGCTGAGTGACTAACATTGGCGTCACTCTGCTCCTGACTCGCGGCTTTTTCCTTTGAGTGCTCAGCCGCTGAGGCAGGTGCTAAAACACCTTCTTCAGGGGTTGGCTCAACTTGGGTGCCCAAAATCCCAGTGTCATCGCCAGTGCCCTTGAATCCATCCTTACGATTGTACTGGGGACGTAGTTGCATCGATGTCTGTAGCAATCTGCTGCACTACTCCCAGAGGATCAATTTGCAAGAGAGATTGAGAGGACTCTCCTGGACCTAGAAATAAACTTTGCTCTTGCATTAGCCTAGATTCCCTCAGAGCCTGCTGCATGTCTGACTTCTCTGCTGCAGCAGTGGGATCCTCATCACTATCGGATAACACATCAAGATGTGTAGGAGTGTGATCAAGAGAACCAGTAAATTCACACATCTTAGCTTTCTCAAGAGTTTGTGCTTCCTCGGTTGCCTTTTCTTTTTTTTTTTTTTTTCCCTCATGATGTGAAGCATATCCATGCAATTTTCTTCATTAAGGGCCTCTAACACAGTGTTACGCTGAGAAATCGCAGCAATTCCTCTTCTTCTTCGATAAACTCAGGGTGAGCGAACTGCACCCTAGAGTGATCAAGTTTCCATGTCCTCCACTCTCGTAGGCGGCGCTAAATATCTGGGTACAGCGGAGAGTACATATTTACATCATTATCATCATCCTCATCTACTTGTCCTTCTATTTCAGGAATTGAAGGCAAGAGACTATGCTCCTCCTCGCCTTCAGCAGCATTAGTGGCAGGTGGAAAGACAACTTTTTCAACTGTAGGTTCAGTTGCCTCTGCTGCTTTACTTCCCTCAGTTGTCTGACGTACAATTGTGTCTTCGGATGGTATCTGCTGCACATCATCAGCAGACTTAGTCGATTCATCGATTATTTCAGGAGACTGCTCTTCTTGATTTCCAGCAGTCTTTTCTTTCTTTTCTAGCTGAGTGGTAGACTTAGCTATCTTCTCAAGGTCGGATTTCCTGACCAACCTTCGTTTTCTAGATGGGAGCAGTGGAACCTCTGGTTCAATATCCTTAGGTTCCTCAAAAGTGAAGGCTTTCTGAGTTTTCTTAAAGGCAGCTGCCTTTCTCGTCTTGGCAGTCCTCTTCTTCTTTATGGCTGGAGAAGGGATTTGAGGTTCCTTCTCAGCCTCTACTGCAGGGGCAGGAGTCTCGGCTGCAGGGGCAGGAGACTCTGCTGCAGGGGCAGGTGCAACCTTTTTCTTAGCTGCAGGGGGTAGCCTTCTTCTTCTGAGCTGTAGGGGCAGCTTTCTTCTTTGGAGAAGGTGTAGCAGCTGTATCTTTGGGGTCAGTTGATTCCCCCTCACTTGTATCCATCCTTTTGGCATGGGCTCTCTTCTGGGCACCTGAGAGGTTTGCCCTAAACATCTTTTTGTTCACATGGAAGGGTTTGCCATGATGAAGAGTAATACCCTTCACTTCCAGCAGATGGCCAATCACAAGGCCATATCCAAGAGAACATCCAAATGAACCATCTTCCTTGAAGGTCTTGTTCAAAACATTCTGGCAGAGTCTGCAGTAGACGAACTCATCCCAGTTAACCTTCTTGTCCTGCATGATCGCAGCCATGACGATCAGCTTAGTCTTTGACTGCTGGTTGAAACTGCCAAACTTCATATCTACAAATTTGGAGACGACATCCATCAGCTTGTGATAGTCATCCTTCAGCAATTTCTTATCAGCTGTGTAGACCACCTTAGTAGCACACTCGTGTTTGGCTATTTCTTTCCATGCAGCAGCCAAGTCTACATTAGCTTCATGAATCTCCCTTAGCCCTTAAGGCAATAAGCAGTGCTCAGCAAGTTCCTTAGCACTTATTTTGATGTCTTTGTTGTGGACAGAAGACTTGATTTCTTCGTCCTGCACCTTTGCATTGACATAGAACATTGCGACCTCTTCTAAGTAAGTGTGCGAGTATTCCATGGTTAGAAAATCCTTGAGACCTGACTTTTCTAGCATCTCAGCAATTTTCAGAACAATGGTCTCATCAGAACCCTGCTTCACCATTCCTTCAAAGTCAACTGATGATCCTGAGTGGATTTGCTTTGAGAGCTTGACATAGTCGATCTTTGGTGCCATTTTCAGAGAGATTTACCGATTAAAAACTGAAAAAACTTTCTTGAGTAAACTTAGGGTTTCCGAGAGAGAATAGAACTTGCTTTGCCTTAGCTTTGAAGATGAACAATTTCAGTAAGAGAGAGAGAGAGAACTGAAAACTATATATATATGGGTTATGAAAGGACATGTCTTCGGATTTTGAATTTTTGATCAAGATCAACAGCTCAAATTAAGACATCAAAATCGCATTTAATGCGGCAGCATTTATATCCAATCATATGCTTACTGTGCAGCTTTTTACTGTACTCGTCATTATTACGCTAACATCATCCTTAAAAACATTCCCGCTTATTTAAAATGACTGCGTTTTTGTCACCTAGTTCATAAATGTCTCATCTTATGTCAAATATGACTCAACTCTGCTTCTCTCTTTTCATTAAGTGACTCAGCTGTCAGCTAACTCGATATGGCTGTTTCACTTGGCTGATGTGTCAAACTTGCTCTTTTCTCATTTTCTCATCGTATATCTCTGCTGATTGAGTCTTCTGAGTGTCAACTCAGCTCAATTAACCCTAACTCATTCTTAAGTTCTTCAAATCTTGATTCACATAGAGGCTTGGTGAATATGCCAGCTAACTGCTTATCAGTTGAGATGTATTCCAAAGTGATGTATTTCTTTTCAACATGATCTCTTATAAAATGATATCTGACATCAATGTGCTTTGTCCTTGAATGCAACACAGGATTTTGTGTGATTGCAATAGCACTAGTGTTATCACACATAATTGGAATTTCTTTTTCTTCAATTTCATAATCTCTGAGTTGATGTCTCATTCACAATACTTGGGCACAACAGCTGCCCGCAGCTATGTACTCTGCTTCAGCTGTGGATGTGGCTATTGAGTTTTGCTTCTTCCTGAACCAGGAAACCAATCTGTTTCCAAGCATTTGACATGTACCTGAAGTACTCTTCCTGTCAACTCTACATCCAGCATAGTCTGAGTCTGAGTAACTAATAAGCTTGAATCCACCTTCCTTTGGATACCATAAGCCAACTTCCTAGCATCCCTTCAAATACCTTAGGATTCTCTTAGCTGCAGTCATGTGGCTCTCCTTTGGTGCAGATTGAAATCTTGCACATACACCTCCGCAGGTGATTTCGCCTTGGTACATTAAGTAGAGCAGTGATCCAATGAGTGCTCTATATCTGGTTTGATCTACAGCCTTGCCATCTGCATCCATGTCCATCTTGGCTGATGTGTTCATTGGTATTTTCATAGAAGACTTCTCTTCCATACCAAATTTCTTCATTAACTCTCTGGTGTATTTTGTTTGACTTATGAAGGTTCCATCCTTCAATTGCTTGACTTGAAGTCCTAGGAAGAAAGTCAGCTCTGTCATCATGCTCATCTCAAATTTACCTTGCATGAGGTTTGAGAACTTATCACAAAGCTTCTTGTTTGTGGATCCAAAGATGATGTCATCCACATATATTTGAACAAGCAGAATACTCTCTCCATCTTGAATTCTGAAGAGTGTTCTATCAACTTTGCCTTTGGTGAATCCATTGTCAGTTAGGAATTGAGACAATGTATCATACCATGCTCTCGATGCCTGTTTCAGTCCATATAATGCTTTCTTGAGCTTGTACACCTTATCTCCAATAGTCTTCTGCTCAAAACCTGGAGGTTGTTCAACATAAACTTCTTCCTCTAGCAGTCCATTTAGAAATGCACTCTTCACATCCATTTGATACACAGTGAAGTTCTTATGTGCAGCATAAGCAAGAAACATCCTTATTGCTTCCAATCTTGCAACAGGAGAAAATGTTTCATCAAAATCTATACCCTCTTCTTGGCAATACCCTTTGGCTACCAATTTTGCTTTGTTTCTCACCACAGATCCTTCCTCATTCATCTTGTTTCTGAAAACCCATTTTGTGCCAATAACATTTTGATGGGTTGGCCTCTGCACCAATTCCGATACCCTGTTTCTTTCAAATTGATTCAGCTCTTCTTGCATGGCTTAAATCCAATGTGTGTCATCCAATGCTTGAGACACATCTTTTGGCTCTATTTAGGAAATAAAACAGGTGAACATTGCTTCATGTTGTGCTCTGGATCTGGTTCTTATGCCATCTCTAACATCTCCAATTACTAACTCTAGTGGATGGTCTCTCAGCCATCTCACATCAGGTTGGAGCAAGTCAGCTGGATTCAACCGTCTCGCAGCTAAGTTGTCTTGAACAACTTTTTCATCTTCATTCAGCTGTACACTTTCCAGTTGTCTTTGAGATTCAGCTATCTCATCTTCATCTGGGTTGATAGCTCTTACTTCAGCTTCGACATAAGGACTCTTCTGCATAGTTGGCTGATTCAATTTGTCAGCTAACTTTTCAATGTCTTCTCAATTCACATTAGGTTCATCAAAAACCACACGGATAGACTCTTCTGTGACCATAGTCCTCTTATTCAGTACTCTATAGGTTTTGCTCACCGAGTATCCCGAAAAGATACCTTCATCAGCTTTAGCATCAAAAGCCTTCAAGTTATCCTTGCAATTGTTATGGATGAAATTTACATCCGAATATCCTGAAGTACCCAACATTTGGCTTTCTCCCTGTCCAAATATCATAAGGAGTCTTGGTTAATTGCATGTTGATCATGCATCTATTTTGAGTATAGCATGATGTGTTAATGGCTTCAGCCCAAAATCTCTTAGGCAATCCAGCTTCAGCTAACATGGTCCTTGAGCTTCCTTGAGGAGTTCTGTTTCTTCTTTCAGTGCTCCATTCTGTTGCATGTGGAGTTCTTGCTGCAGATAACTCATGAGCAATACCATTTTCAACACAATACTGAGTAATTATCCCATTGACAAACTCAGTTCCTCGATCAGACCTTATCTTTATAATGGTTTGGCTCTTTTCATTTTGAACTCTTTTCATCAGCTGAGGTATCTTCTACAAAGTTTCCTTCTTTTTGCTCATGAAGATTTTCCATGTATATCTTGAATAATCATCTACCACCACTAAGGTGTATGTTTTTTCCACTTATGCTGGCTAGTTCAACTGGACCAAACAGATCCATATGCAATAGATGTAATATCCTTGTTGAAGAAGGACTTGGCTTATCCTTGAATGAAGATTTTATTTGCTTTCCCATCTGGCATTCATCACATACACTTTCTTTCTTGTATACTGAGTCTGGCAATCCTTGAACAAGATGACTCCTTGCAAGCTTGTTGATGATCTTGAAATTCAGATGACTCAGCTTCTTGTGCCACAACCAACTCGATTCGGCTGTGCTCTTTGCTAATCAACAAGTGCTTGGTGTAGCAGTGGACCAATCTACCACATACATATTCTTCTGTCTTGATCCTTGCAGCACTATTTCATTTGATTCAGCATCTTTGATCTGGCATACTCCCATATTGAATCCAACATTGTAGCCCTTGTCACAGAGTTGGCTGATGCTTAACAGGTTGAAGTTGAGGCCTTCAACATAAGCAACATCTGTGATTTCCAATCCATTCTTCTTAATAGATCATGTGCCTTTGATTTTCCCTGGAGCTTCATTTCCTCCAAATATGACTTTTGCACCTCTAATCTCCTTGAATCTTGACAGATTTTTCTTGTTTCCTATCATATGTCTGGAACAGCCACTATCCATGTACCAGGTTCCTTGGCACTCAGTTGTTCCTTGAACCTACAATCAAGGAAAATTAGTTTTTAGGTACCCATACTTGCATGGGTCCTGAGGGGTTAGTGCTATAAGATGATCCAACCAACCTATAGCCAAAGGACTTGACTCTAAGAGGTTGCCATCTATCCGTGCCATAATCATAGTACACATTAGCAAATTGCTTGGGGGGTTTTAGGTTCATACAACTGTCTCTTTGGTCTGTATGCATGTGTGTGTGTTTTAGCAATTGCTTTCTTGGCATAGTTGTGATGTTTCTGAGTGTAGTGCCTGGGTGCATATGTGTGCTGATAATAGCTCTTTTCCCTTTGGAACGACCTTTGCTGAGGTTTAGGTCTTTGCCATTTAGGATTGTATTTCATTGGTCTTTGTTGATATTTTACATTGTACCAATCAGCTTAGTTTGGATAGTTTCTATCATTCCCATCATATATATTTCTCTGGTGAAATTTCTAGGGTTTCTGGTAGCTCTGTTTGCTTTTCACAGAGTATTTTCTGTTTGGAGTTTGCTGAGGAACTCGGATGAATTTCTTCTCACTGTATCTTTCAAAGATACTCAATCAAGTTGTTTTTTTCCTTTCCCTTTATATCCAAGGCCAGTTTGTTTGTGATTGTGCTTAGGAGTGAATGTGGGTGAAACATTTGGTGTTTTGGATTTTTGAGATGCTTCATTGCTTGAAAATCCTTTTTCCAAAATCACTCTTGGAGTTTGACTATGCACGAAGGAATTGAATCATATGCCTGTCTTATCTCCACATTCTTTATGACTCATGATAAGATCATCCAAATATTTGGATGCCTTTGTAAATGAGGCAATCACATTTTTGAGGTCTTTTTCCCTCTTTTCTATAGCAACTATCTCTACTATCATTTCGGCATTCTCAGCCTTCAGCTTTGTGTTCTCGCCAGCTATGTGACTTAGTCAGTAGTGAGTTTTGGATTTTGAGCTAGCTGTTTTCCTCATTTAGAAGTGTGTCTGAGGATTTAATGTGCTCAAAATCTTTCATCATTTTGCCTAATGAATCATAAAGATCAGTGGGTGATGAAGTGTGTGTGTGTTAGAGTGTACCTCATCTTCTTGATCTTGTTCTTTAGCCATAAGACAGATCATGGCTTCTTCTTCAGAGTCACTTGAGTAGTCAGCTTCACTACTCTCTAAGTCTGCTACCTCTTTAGACTTAGTTGTCTTAGCAGTCTCAGAAGCCAACATGGCTTTCTTCTTTTCCTGTCTTCTTTCTCTGAAGACTTTTCTTTTTTCTTCATTCCTATATTTGTTAACTGGTGGATAGGAACAATCAACTGCAAAATGTCCTGGTTGTCTGCAGTTCCAACACAGGTTCTCAGCTCTTTCTATTCGTGGGTTATCAGCTCTCTGATATTCAACCCTTTGATGCTCAGCTCTCTTAGGTGGCCTATCTTCCCTTGATTTAGGGGGAGCTGAATGTCTCCTGGAGGTTTCACCCTTGTTTCTTTTATAGTTCTTATTGAAGAACTTGTTGAATCTTTTAACAATTAGGGCAATCTCCTCCTGGTCTATGGCTTCCTTTGGTTCAGCTCTCTTTCTATCCTTGACTACCAGTGCAGCTGTCTTGGGTACAATTGTTTCCTCTTGCTCTTTTCTTCTTAGCTCAAACTCGTAGGCTTTGAGGTCTAAGAATAGCTCATGATTGGATGTTCTTGAGAGGTCCATGGAATGTCTCAGAGCCATAGTTTTCATTTCCCATTCAGTTGGGAGGCTCCTTAGTATCTTCATACACGTCTTCTTTTGTGTGTATTCCTTTCCAAGAGCTGAAAGCTCATTTGTGATCTCAGTGAATCTTGCATCTAGCTGATCCATAGTTTCACCTGCAAGCATTTTAAAATTTTCAAATTTTTGAACAGCAACTGACAATTTATTCTCTTTAATTTGTTCTGATCCTTCACAAATTAAGGTCAGCTTATTCCAGATTTCTTTTGCAGTTTTGCACAATTTGACTTTTTTGAACATTGCTTTGTCCAAAGTCTTGTAGAGTATGTCCTTGGCCACATTGTCCAAGTTGTATCTCTTCTTGTCATCATTTGTACACTCAGTCCTTGGTTTTTCAACCATGGTTGGTCTTGCTTCAGCAGCAGCTTCTTCTCCTTCAGCTGCAGCTGCTCTTCTTACAGCCGTGTTCACTTTTAATATTTGCAGTGGCCCATCTTCTATCACAAGCCACATTTCATCATGTAGAGAAGATAGATGAGCCTGCATATGAATTTTCCAATCATCAAATTCTTCAACAGTGAACATAGGAATGCGTGTCAAATTTGCTTCCATGATAATAACTTTGCTAAAAATGAAAGATTTTGAAAATGCAAGTGTTTAAAACCTTTTGAAAAGATAAAGATCTAGTTCAGTAACCAGTGCGGAAGGCTCAATGAACCAACCGCTCTGATACCACTTGTAGGTCCCATGGGGTGTGAGTAAGGTTTAGAAGGGGGGGTTGAATAAACCTTACCAACTTTTCGATTTTAGTCCTTTTAAAACTATTACAGAGTTAACTCAAATAGTTGTGTCCTTGAGGGACAACTAAGTTGGTAATTCAGCTAAGTTAGCCACTCAACAGACTCGATAGAGCTGTTGATTAAATAACTCGGTTGTTTAACCAGTGCTTTAACTTGGATGTGTTGGTTTTATCAGCGGAAGACTTAACACACTTTGAATTGTTTTAAGCTTGTTTTAACACTTGATTTTAGCACTTGATTATTAATCAGTTGGATAGCAAATATGAGTTTATCAGCAGATATGATATGCAGAAATATAAATGTGCTGAAAAATAAATGACACAGTTATTTTTTATAGAGGTTCGAAGATGGGGTAATTCTTCTAATCCTCTCTTCTCCAACTCCTAGATAAATCCACTAAGTAACAGATCAATTTACAAAGTGGTGAACAGTCTAGAGACAGCCTTGGTCACACAACTGGCTTCTCTTCCGACTCAGCTTCTTCACAGGGCAGTTGCCTTGCTACTTCAGCTCACTTTCTCAAGCTCTTATTGGATTTGATCATGAAGCCCTCCAATAACTTGATACTGGTTCGACCTTGAACCTTCCTACAATCCTCCTTGGAAAGTAGACCCCTTTTGATTCTTCAAAAGTTTCCTCTTCAACAGATTTGAAGTTGTCTTTCCTTCACAGCTTGTGTTGGATCAATTTCCTTCGAGTTTCAGGCTTGAGGATTTGCTTGAATATACTTGAGAATATTTGCAAGTTAATAGCTTGAATAATGCTTGATTTCTCAGGTATGCAAGGTAACCTTTTCTCAATGAATTTCCTCAGCCTTTTATAGTGAACTTTTGAAATTTTGCCCGTTGAAGAGATAGGCTAATTTCAAAAGTCACTTGTGTTCGTTGGCTTGTCTTGTTGCAGTCCTTGATGTTGACATTTCCTCGTATTTAATATTTTGCAGTATTGCAGCGTTTCTGACACTTAGCGCAGTGCTTCCCATTGGTTTGTTCCTTTTGCACACAACTGGAACTAACACTTTATCTCTGACAACTTTAGCATGTTACCATTCTGAGTAACATTCTTGACTTTCATCAACAAATCTCGTTCAGTTGTCTTGACTTGACAACAGTCTTTTATTCCCCAGGTGACTTGAGTTAGCTTCCAATCTTTGGATAACTCATCTGTCACTTCAACTAGAGACTTGACTTCTTGAGTTGACTTGACTGACTCTTTACACAACTGTCTCACAGCTGATACACCTTCAGTCGAGTTCTTGACTTATCTTCTTTGCCATACTCAGGTGTCTCGCAGCGGAGTCTTCACTTCAGTCTCCAGTTGACTTCTTGTATTTCTAGGCATAGATGACTTGACTCAGCTTTTCCAGCCCTATCTATTACAATGCAAATTACAAGGAAAATGTGGTGCCAACTTTCTAGTTTAAGTTTTACATGGTATTATCAAAATCTACAAGATAAATTTCCTAACAAAAGAAATGGCAAAAATGATAGTTAAAGAAGATGAATATACGTGTGCTACTGGTTGTTGGATTATGCTTAATAGTGTTTTGAACACCAGAACGGACCAACTGATTTAACAGGTTGGACCAGCTTGTTATGGGTCTGCTCTGGAAGGCTATATACAACTAGATTTCCAGTTAAATCTTTCTAAACCTCTGAAACCGGTCAAAAACCGGATAAAAGCAGGAACCACTCATTATGTTAAAACCAGAGAGCTAACAAAATGGAATATAAGGAAAAGAAAAGGGGCAAAAGTTGAGATTGATTCAGCAATCGGAAAAGGCAATCCTTGTCTCGCCCCTAGGTCCCTTCTCTTTTTCTCTCTTATCCTACTTCTAGTCACGATTCATCTTGAATATTTGGTTCGATCAAGTTCTTCAATGGAGAAATTTGAACCTCAGGTTTGAAATTTATATTTTTCTTTTGTTTTTTTTTTTGAATCTCTTTATCTTCCAGAATCTCTCTCTATCATTCGTATGTAATATATATATATATATATATATATATATGTGGTTTTTTCTATTTTGTTTTTCTATTTTGCTTCATGTAAACATGTAAACACTTTGGAGTCTGGAGTAGCTTGAGTTTCATAGTTGGATTTTTGAATTTGGGTTTCTTGATTTTTATATTTTGGAAGAACAAATGAAGGTTCATTGTGCTGAAATCAATTGCCCCTATGTTGCTATCATTATGTTGAATATTATGTCCCTGATTTGAATTAAAGCAACAGAGTGGATTAGCTCATTAACATAATTTCATGAAATTCATGTCTCAAAATAATGTCAACTCCAGACAAGTCTAGAATCAAATAAAGAGTGAGAAATTTGAATAAAATAATTAAATTCTCAAAATAATTTGTGCCTGAGTGCTCAATGCTAGAGCATAGGTTCTATACCCACAACTTTTCATTTTATGATCTAATTTCTTTCTTTCTTGTTTGTTCGTAAAGTTCAACTTCAGTGGTCAACAAATTAGCTCCACGATTAAATCACTACAATCATCAGTAAAAGGTAAAAATGATCTCACTTGGTCTGATTTTAGAGAATATGTAGCACCAGATATGTGACGTATGCTCAAGTAGTGGATCAAGCTCGACTAGTTGCCATGAATTTGAATATGGATGGAAACCCCCGTAGGCAAATGAGGCACCCAAGAAAAAATGGAAAGACTCTAGTAGAATGTTGGGAAATTTATTTGTATAGATTTTGATAATGCATGTAAAACTTAGA
The DNA here is from genome assembly GCA_016081115.2 of Rehmannia glutinosa. Taxonomy (NCBI): domain Eukaryota; kingdom Viridiplantae; phylum Streptophyta; class Magnoliopsida; order Lamiales; family Orobanchaceae; genus Rehmannia; species Rehmannia glutinosa. The sequence goes on along the minus strand of CM071924.1, from coordinate 34,272,829 downwards.
TTAGAAAGCTAGCACCCCATTTTTTGTTATAATTCAACTATGTAATAGATAGGATCTATAAGTTGAGTATCAAAGTAGCCAAGTTGAAGATCGCAGAAGTTGACTAAAGGACACGGTGAAGAATCAATTGAGTTCCAGTTGAGTGTCAAAGAAAAGATTAGGTCAAGTACCAAAAAGTTGTGTTTCTCAGCAGGCTAACAGTTGAGTCACTCCCAGAAGTATGGAGAAGACTCAATAAAGGGGTAAAGTATCAAAAAGACTTGAAGAAAGCTGAAGAAGTCTGTTGGAATGAAAATTCAAGAATTACCCAAAGTGGAAAGGGGACAGACTGCAACCTTAAACTTGTCTTGCTGAAAGAGTGCAAGAGGTTGGGAACCAATGAGAAGCTCGCAGAATGCTGCAGTGTTTTAGGCAACCTGTAGGGCATTAAATTAAGGTTGAGTCAACATCATTTTTTGCACAACAAGACAAGCCAACGATCAAGAAGTGAAGTTTGAAAAATGTTTATCTCTTCAATGGACACGTTTTTCAAACTTTCACTATAAAAGGCTGAGGAACATTTGTGATAGAGCACAAGACTAAGGCAACAAATGACACTAGTGAAGATCTAAGCAAAGCAAGCAAGAAAAAAACACTCTCAAGCAATACACTATAATCCTTAAGCCTACATTCAAAGTCAATCTATCCAACACACTCAGTGAAGAAAGAAATGCTTCAAGCAGTTGAAAAGGAATTCGTTTTAAAAAACAAAGGGGTGTGCACATCCAGGAGGTGAAATAAGTGCAGTGAGGTTCAAGTTAGAACCAACTTTGAATTCGTTGGAGGGATTTGTGATCTGTAGGTCCCAAGGGGTGTGAGTGTAAGGTTTAGAAGGGGGGGTTGAATAAACCTTACCAACTTTTCAAATTAGTCCTTTTAAATATTCAGAGTTAATACTTCACAGTTGTGTCCTTGATGGACAACTAAGTTAATTAATCAAATAGAGTTAGTCACTCAACGACTCTGATCGAGCTATTGATAGAATAACTCACTATTTTGACTAAAGACTTAACTCGATTGTGATTTGTTTTTATTGGAAGACTTAACACCCTTGAATTTGGTTAAGTTTGTTTTAATACTTGGTTTTAGCACTCGATTGATTATCAATTGGATAGCAAATTTATCAAAGAGATATAAAAATAAGATGCAGAAAATAAAGTGCTGAAATGTAAATGACACAATAAGTTTTTATAGAGGTTCGAAGATGGGGTAATTTTTCTACTCCTCTCTTCTCCAACTCCTGGAGAAATCCACTAAGGAATCACACATCGGACTTGATCCTTTGGGACTCAGTCTGGAGATGCCTTGGTCACGCAGCTGGCTTCTCGTACGACTCAGCTTCTTCACAGGGCAGCTACCTTGCTACTACAGCCCACTTGCTTAAGTTCCTTGGATTTGATCACAAAGCCCTCCAACTAGCTTAAGCTTGGTTCGACCTTGAACCTTTCTACAATTCCTCGTGGAATGTAGACCCCTTGATTCTTCAAAAATTTCCTCTTCAACTGATTGAAGTTATCTTTCCTTCACAGGTGAGTGTTGGATTGATTTCCTTCGTAATGTAGGCTTGAGGATTGATCTTGAATGATTTGAGAATATTTTTGGTTACAGTTCAAATGTTTGCTTGAATGTTTTTGGTTCAGGTAATCAAGGTAACCCCTTCTCAAATAAACTCCTCAGCCTTTTATAGTGATCTTTCAAAAATCTGCCCGTTGAAGAGATAGGCTTATTTTTTAAAGTCACTTGTGGTCGTTGGCTTGTCTTGTTGCAGTTCTTGGAATTTCCATTTCCTCGTATGAATGATTCTTCAGCTTTTCAGTGTTCTGACACAAGTGCAGTGCTTCCCATTGGTTTATTCCTCTTGCACGCTTCAGGGACTGAGCACTTCAAGAAAGGTAGTATGGAAGTATTACTTGTTTAAGTAATTCTCTTGATTTCTATGCAACGGATCTCTTTCAGTTATCTCGACTTGACTGCATTTCCTTGACTTCCCGGGCGACTTGAGTCGACTTCCAATCATTGGATGACTCTTCATCACTAGAACTTGAGATTTGGCTATCTTGAGTTGACTTGATCGATACTTCACTCACCGCATCTCACCGCACCTTCATCGAGTTCCTATCTTCTCTTCTTTGCCATACTCACCGCCTCACAATGAGTCTTCCTTTTTGTCTCTAGTTGACTTCTTGCATGTTCGGGCATAGGCGACTTGACTCTCGACCCAAATTCCTATCTATTACAATGCAATTTACAACAAAAATGGGGTGTGACTTCTATTCCAAGTTTTACATGGCATTCATCAAAATCTACAAAATAATTTCCCAACAATTTCCCCCTTTTTGATGATGCCAAAACTTGAAACATACAACTATAATTAAATAGCAAGGATACATACAGGCAAATGTAGAATCACAGAATGTATGCTTAAGATCGATCTTTTATTGATCATAACATTCTTGTTCTTTACATAGTTGTTTACAAAGTGTATCAGAGCTTGAATCAAAAGAAAATGTATCAGAGCTTAAGTGGACCTTAAAGTATCCATGCTGTTTTATATCTACACAAGTAGAAATTGTACAATTTTATTCGATGTACAGAAGACTTACATAAAATGTATTTACATAGTAAAATACATGAAGGGGTGGACAGCAACACTTCATCTCCTTCGCTGCCTCCTTCTTTTATCTTCTTCAGCTCTGTCATCTTCTGACCTTTTTCTTTTCTTCTCATCTTCAGCTGCCTTCTTTTTCTCATACGCCTTCCGGGCAACTTCATCTCTTCTCAGTCTTTCTTGTCTTTCCTCCCATAGCTGAGTTTGTCTTTTATTTTCCTATTGAATTCTCTTCACATACTCAGCATTGTTCTTAGCCACTTGCAGGTTGGCTACTTCGTCAAATCCAAATTTCAATAGATCCCTCCTTTCTTGCCTGGATCTATGTACTCAATGTTTTTGGGCGAGATCTAGGTCTCAAACCTCTTCCTCCACCACTTTGCTTATTCCTCCGCCTCGGGCGTGTATTTGTATCTTGGGGCCTTTTTTTCCCAATGAGTGACCAAAGAGTGGATCGCGCATGGTTTGTCAGCTGTCGCCTTCTTCACATAGTTTGAGACCTTTCTCCCAAGATAAATCCCGGCTTGAGCCATGGACATGTTTGCGAAATAACCTTCGGATGCGAGTGTCTTGAATTCATCGACCGATCTTGGCTCGGTTCCGGCATCTAAAATGGCATAGGTGTCTCTATCTGCTGGAATGCCTCCATGTTGTTTCAGAATATCCATAACTCGGGCATCCATCCTTCCTTCTACTTCATTCAACACACGCTTCAATCGTGTTTTTCTCTTTTCACCATAGGTACATCGAGTGTTGGAGTGGCGAGTCATTTGGAGTTTACTTGATAATATCACCGTGACAAGACCTTGTTGGGGGTTTTAGCAATCATCAAGGTCACATCTTTCAACCTTCCCCCTCAACAGACTCCCTTTCTTCTCTCTTATTACTTCCTCAGCTGTCTTTCCCTTCACAACTGCTTCCTCCTTCTCAACTTCAGATCCCTTCAGCGCCTTTAGGTATTCCTCTTCCCCCTTTTTGGCATCATCAAAGGAGAGAGGAACCCCTGGAAACAAGCTAGCAAGCAAGAAGTCTAGTCTGTTGATAGTTGAGTTCTGCTTTGAATCTGCTGCGGAGTAAGCTGCACGGAACTCAGAGCGGGTGGCATTGGATTCAGCTGCTACCAACTTCATCTCAGCCATGAGGAGACTGAATTTTTGATCCATATTTTCTTCCACACGCAGGAGCTCGTTCTTATTATGTTCACGCAGCAGCTTTATCTCTGTAGAATGAGATTCATGCATTTGTTCAATGTGATCTTGCAATTTTTTCTTTGCATCAGCATTCTCAGCCCGCCAGACTAACAACTTGTTGAACAATGTCCTGAAATATCGAGCTTGTTCCACACGCATTGTTTGCTGCTGTTGCCACCACTCACGGATCCTGACTATTATGCCTCTCAAATCAGCAGTAAGGTTGGCGTCCCTGTTATCCAGCCTCATGTCCAGTGAAGCCTGGTGCCTTTCCATTTTTTCTATCTCAGCAAATAAGGCTTTGAACACGTCCCTAACTTCAGCTGTCACCTCTGTTTCAGCTGACGGCCAAGCAGCGTCAAAGTCATAGTCAGCTGGAACAATGGTGTCTGATGGAATAATAGGATCAGGTCTGTGGAAGCGCTCACGATCTTTAGCTGATTCTTCAGGGAAGTCAGGTACCTCCAGAGAGAAGGGAAATGATTCTACGAAAGGATCATAACGGGCAACTGGAATATGTTCAATGATAATTGGTGCTCGTGAAGTCCCTTGTGGAGTCGAACCTGCTGCAGCTTGGGGAGCCTGCGCAGTGGGCTCTGTTTCAACTGTGGTCTATTGTGAAGTCGAGCCGACTTTGCCGAGCCTCAGTGTCTCAACACCGTTGGTCTCACTGATTTTTCCAAATGAGTTGACGGTCCTCGGCCTTATCGGAGCGTCATCGGACGATGATGAGATTTCCATGGGTGGCTCATCATCAAAGTTGAATGTTTGGCGAGTAGTCTTGAGGTCAGACTTACTCGTGGTTGGAACATCCTTAGCTGAGTCTTTGGGATCAGTCACAGGGGATGACTCAGCTTCATCGTCTCCTTCCGATCCCAAAAAGGTTACATCAGGATTATCCTGGGAATCGTGAAGAGCACTTATCTCCTTTTCTCGATGGATCAATGATAGCAGGAGGGATGTTCTCAGTGCTTCGCTTTCTCTACCCCGGAAGTCTCAACCTCCCGTTGGCCTTCATTACCTCCTGCGCAGCTCAATCGCAGCCGAGGCCTGGACATCCCTTTCGACAGTGTTACCGTCTTGGGGTCTTTCGAGGTGGCATCCATTGGAGTCTCAACTCCATGGATTGCACTTTCATCGCCAGTGTTAACTCCTAGGCGCTTCCTTCCTCAGTGCCTCGGCCGCATCAGCGGCGTCATTAGCTGCGCAGAGCGGTTGGCACTTCACCGAGATGAGGCATCACAATCGTATCGAGCCTCACAATGACAACTTGTTGTGTATTCAACAGTTGTTCCTTCTCCACTTAGCCTCCGAGATGCATTGTGGAGTCACCAACATCCTCCGACCTTGCTTTGCAGCGAGTGGAGGGAGTTTCCCCCTCGGTGGCACACCACCGAGTGACTTGGAATGAGGTCACTCGTCTGAGACTCCGGATGTTCCCACCGAGTATTCAGTCAGTTGGGGCGGTGGTGAGACACCTTCATTAGGGGTTGGCTCGACCGGGGTCCCCACAATCCCGCCATTGCCGCTTCCTAAACACCTTCCTCCGAATGAGCCGGGAGGTGGTGGCGGCAACAACAAATGGCAATATCTTTGCACCACTCCCATGGGCTCTATCTCCACCGTGATTTGGAGGACTCTCCCGGTCCCTCCATCATTCTTTGCTCATGAAGGATTCTCGGATTCTTGCATTGCTTGCTGCATTTGCAATTCTTCCGTGGCGAAGAACAGGTCCAGATCCTCATCACTTTCGATGATAGGGCGTCAAGGTGAGAATGTGTATGATCGGTGGTGCCGGTGAGAGGGCGATCTTGGCCTTCTCACGTGCTTCTCGCATCTCACCGCTCTAGCCCGTTCGTTTTCTTTTCCGAATCTGCAGTATATTGATACAATTATCCTCTTCAAGGGCTTGCAAAGACCTTTGTCAACCTCAAGAAACCTCAAGAGTTCTTCTTCTTCAAAAATGAACTCGGTCTTTCAAATCGCACTGGATAGGCTCGGCTTCCATTTTCTCCACTCTCGCATGATTTCGATTTTGGATGTCCGGATACAATGGAGAGTACATGATTACATCGTCTTCATCATTCTCTTGCTGGCCCTCGTTTCTAGGGATTAGGGGTAGCAGACTTCGCTGCTCGACACCCTCAGTAGCCTCTATTACAGGCGGAGACACAACCCTGTCAACAGGTGATTCGGTTGTCTCAGCCATTCCTTGTTCCTTAGTTGTTCTATCTACTGCTGGGTCCTCGACTTGCCTCTGTTGATCGGTCTCAGCAGACTTGGCCGTTTCATTGATCAGTTCTGGAGACTCTACTTCTCCAGCAGTCTCGGGTATCTTCTCCAGCTGAGTGACAGACTCAGTTGTCTTCTCAAGCTCGGAGAGCTTGGAAAGTCTTCTTCCTCTCTTTGTTTTTACCAAAGGGATATCTGGCTCCACCTCCTCTGGTTCATTGAAGGTAAATGCCTTTGCAGATGTCTTAGAGGCAGCTGCCTTCCTTGTTGTGGCAGTCCTCTTCTTCTTGATTACTGGAGAAGGGATTAATGGTTCCATCTCCATTGCGGCTGCAGGGGCAGGAGACACGGCTGCGGGGGCAGGTGACTCGGCTGCAGGGGCAGGAGCAGATTTTTTTTTTTCTTTGCGGGGGCGTGATCTTTAGCAAACAGGGGGCGACCTTTTTCTTTGGAGGAGAGGAGACAACTGTATCTTCAGGGTCAGCTGATTCCCCCTCACTCGTATTAGCCCTTTTGGCGTATGCTCTCTTTTGTGCGCCAGATAGGTTTGATCTGAACATCCTCTTGTTTACATGGAACGCCTTTCCATGTCGAAGAGGGACTCCTTTTACCTCCATCAGCCGGCCAATCACCAGGCTGTATCCTAGGGAACCTCCAAACGTTCCATCCTCCTTGAAGGATTTGTTCCCAACGTTCTGGCAGAGTCTGCTGTAGACAAACTCAGCCTAATTCACCTTCTTTTCTTCAAGGATCGCAGCCATTACGATAAGCTTAGCTTTAGACAGCTGGTCAAAGCTGCCAAATTTGATGTCTATGCATTTGGCAACAATGTCCAGCAATTTGTGGTAGTCCTCTTTCGGCGACCTCTTGTTAGGCCGTTGTGTAAACCACTTTTGCAAAGATAGTCGGACTTGGCTACTTCCTTCCAAGCAAAGAATCGATGTTGACCTCGGTTTCATGAATCTCCCGACTCCTTCCGCCGAACAAGCGATGTTCGGCCAAATCCTTGGCAGTGATGGTGAACTTCTTTCCATGAACAGAGGACTTGATGCCCTCATCGTGAACTTCAGCGTTCACATAGAACTGTGCGACCTCTTCCACATAGGTCATCGGAAACTCCAACGTTAGAAACGGTTTCAGCCCAGACGTTTCCAATTTCTCAGCAATCTTCTTCACTAGGGTGTCGTCGGACCCCTGTTTAACCATACCATCGCAATCCACAGTAGACCCGGTGTGGATTTGCTTTCCTAGCTTGAAAAATCATGTGTAGATGCCATTTTGAGATGTTTTACCGAACGAAACTTGAGAACTGAATTGAGGATAGATAGGGTTTTGAGAGAAAAAATTTGCTTTTGCTTTCGAGAGAGAGATGAACAGTTTTTGGTAAAGTATGGTTCATGGAAGGACGTGCGGGTGGTTTTTGAAATTTGATCAAAATCAACGGCTTAGATCTTGCACGCCGTTTTACATTTAATTTCTCGCATTTAATGCGGCAACATTTATATCCAATCATAAGCTTGGTGTGCAGCTTTTGCCTGTACACGTCATAATTATGCTGACGTCATTCTTAAAAACATTCCCACTTAGTAAAAACGATTGCGTTTTTGTCACTTTGCTCATGAATGACTCAGCTTGCTCCTTAGCTGATTCAATCCTTCTAATCACTGCTCTCCTAGTGACTCAGCTGTCATCTAACTCGATACAGCTGATTTTCCGATATGGCTGATTCACTTAGCTGAATTACGAATTCAGCTCTTTTCCTCTTTTCATGTTTCATCTCTTTTCTTTGAGTCTTCTGAGTGTCAACTCAGCTCAATTAACCCTAACTCATGCTTGAGTTCTTCAAATTTTGACTCACATAATGGTTTTGTGAATATGTCAGCCAACTGCTTATCAGTTGAAATATATTCCAAGGTGATGTCTTTATTTTCAACATGATCTCTTATGAAGTGATATCTGACATCGATATGCTTTGTTCTTGAGTGCAACACAGGATTTTGAGTGATTGCAATTGCACTTGTGTTATCACACATGATTGGAATTTCCTTTTCTTCAACTTCATAGTCTCTCACTTTGTCTCATCCATAAGACTTGGGCTAACAAATGCCCGCCAACTATGTATTCTTCACCAGAGGTGGCTATTGAATTTTGCTTTTTGCTAAACCAGGAAATTAGCCTATTTCCAAGCATTTGACATGTGCCTGAGGTGCTTTTCATGTCAACTCTACATCCAGCATAGTCAGAGTCTAAATAACCAATTAGCTTGAATCCGCCTTCCTTTGGATACCATAAGCCAACTTCATGGCTTCCTTTCAAATATCTCAAGATCCTCTTGGCTGCGCTTATGTGGCTTTCTTTTGGAGCAGATTGAAATCTTGCACATACACCTAAAGAAAGGTGATGTCCGCCCGCTTCTTTGTGAGATAAAGCAATGATCCAATAAGTGCTCAGTATCTTGTTTGATCTACAGAGCTTGCCATCCGCATCCATATCCATTTTGACTGATGTATTCATTGGTATTTTCACGAAGACTTCTCTTCCATACCAAATTTCTTCATTAAATCTCTCCGTGTGTATTTTGTCCGACTTATGAAGGTTCCATCCTTCAGCTGATTCATTTGGAGTCCAAGGAAGAATGTCAGCTCTCCCATCATGCTCATTTCGAATTTGCTTTGCATGAGATTTGAAAATTTATCACACAGCTCTTTGTTTGTGGATCCAAAAATGATGTCATCCACATATATTTGAACAAGCAGTATGCTCTTCCCATCTTGGATTCTGAAAAGTGTTCTGTCCACTTTGCCTTTTGTGAATCCGTTCCCAGTCAAGAATTGTGACAATGTATCATACCATGCTCTGGGTGCCTGTTTCAACCCATATAGAGCTTTCTTGAGTTTGTATACTTTATCTCCAAGAATTTTCTGCTCAAATCCTAGAGGTTGTTCAACATACACTTCTTCTTCCAATAAACCATTAAGAAATGCACTCTTTACATCCATTTGATATACAATGAAGTTCTTGTGAGCTGCATAGGCAAGAAACATCCTTATGGCTTCCAATCTTGCCACAGGAGCAAATGTTTCATCAAAATCTATCCCTTCTTCTTGGCAATATCCTTTGGCTACCAATCTTGCTTTGTTTCTTACCACAGAACCTTCCTCATTCATCTTGTTCCTGAATACCCATTTAGTGACAATAACATTTTGATGGGTAGGTCTTTGAACCAGTTCCCACACTTTATTTCTTTCAAACTGATTCAGCTCTTCTTGCATGGCTTGAATCCAATGTGTGTCATCCAATGCTTGTGACACATCTTTAGGCTCTATTTGTGAGATAAAGCATGTGAACATTGCTTCTTGTTGAGCTCGGGATCTCGTTTTGACACCTTCTCTCACATCTCCAATGACTAGTTCTGGTGGATGGTCTCTCAGCCATCTTACATTAGGTTGGAGTAAGTTAGCCGGGATTCGATCGTCTTGCAAATGTGTTGCTTTGATCAGCTCTCTCATCATCACTTAGGCTGATTTTCCAACTGTTTTTGAGACTCGGCTATCTCATCTTCATCCGGGTTTATAATTCCAAATTTCTTTGAAAGATAGGGACTCTTCTCGCATGGTTGGTTGATTCAAACTTATCACCGACTCTTCAATGTCTTCTCCATTTACATTTGGCTCATCAAACACCACATGAATGGATTCCTCTGTAACCATAGTCCTCTTGTTGAGTACTCTGTAGGCTTTGCTTTCAGCTGAGTATCCCAAGAAGATACCTTCATCGGCTTTAGCATCAAAAGCCTTTAAATTATCTTTGCCATTGTTATGGATGAAGCATTTGCATCCAAATATTCTAAAATATGCAACATTTGGCTTTCTCCCCGTGTCCAAATCTCATAGGAGTCTTTTTTAATTTGTCTTTTTATCATGCATCTATTTTGAGTATAGCATGTTGTGTTTATTGCTTCAACCCAAAATCTTTTAGGTAGCCCTACTTCAGCTAACATGGTCCTTACTGCTTCCTTAAGAGTTTTGTTCCTTCTTTCTGCAACTCCATTTTGTTGTGGAGTCCTTGCTGCAGATAATTCATGACCAATACCATTTTCAATACAGTACTGAGTGATTATACTATTGACAAACTCGGTTCCTCTCGTCGATCTTATTTTGATAATGGTTTGACTCTTCTCATTTTGGATTCTTTTCATCACCGTGGTAGTTTCTAGAGTTTCTTTCTTCTTACACATGAATATTGTCCATGTATATCTTGAGTAGTCATCTACTACCACCAAGGTGTATTTCTTCCCACTTATGCTAGCCGGGTTCAATGGACCAAATAGATCCATATGTAGCAGTGTGCAATATTCTCGTTGAAGATGGACATGTCTTTTCTTTGAATGATGATTTGATTTGCTTTCCCATCCGGCATGCATCACATACACTTTCCTTCTTGTATCTTTGAGTCCGGAAGTCCTTCTACAAGATCGCTTCGCAAGCTTGTTAATTGTTTTGAAATTCAGGTGACTCGGCTTTTTTGTGCCACAAACCAACTTGATTCAGTTGTGCTCTTTGCTAGTAGACAAGTGCTTGGTGTTGCAGTTGACCAATCTACCACATACATGTTCTTTTGTCTGCATCCTTGCAACACAACCTCATTGGATTCAGTGTCCTTGATTTGGCATATACCCATGTTGAATCCAACATTATAACCCTTGTCACAAAGTTGGCTGATGCTTAGCAAGTTGAAGTTGAGTCCTTTAACATATGCAACATCTGAGATTTCTAATCCATTTTTCTTGATGGATCCAGTGCCCCTTATTTCTCCTGGAGCTTCATTTCCTCCAAATATGACTTTTGCACCTCTGACTTCCTTGAATTTTGATAGATTTTTCTTGTTACCTGTCATGTGCCTGAAACAGCCACTATCCATGTACCAGGTTCCTTGGCACTTAGCTGCTCCTTGATCCTGCAATCAAGGAAGTTAGGTTTTAGGTACCCATACTTGCATGGGTCCTGAGGGTTTAATATTGTAAGATGATCCAACCAACCTATAGCCAAATGATTTGACTCTAAGGGGTTGCCATCTATCAGTGCCATAATCATAATTAATTTTGGCAAATTGCTTGGGGGTTCTAGGTTCATACAACGGTCTCTTTTGTCTGTATGCCTGTGTATGTGTTTTAGCAATTGCCTTCTTTGGGTAGTTGTGATATCTTTGAGTGTAGTGCCTAGGTGCATATGTGTGCTGATGAAAGCTCTTATACCTTTGGAATGGCCTTTGCTGAGTTCTAGGCCTTTGCCACTTAGACTTATATTCCATAGGTCTTTGCTTAAAGTTCACATTATCCCAATCAGCTTGGCTTGGGTACTTTCTACCATTCCCATCATATGTGTTTCTTTTATAGAACTTCTGGGGTTTTTGGTAGCTCTGTTTCTTCTTTACAGAGTATTTTCTGTTTGGAGTTTGCTGAGGAACTCGGCTGGATTTGTTCTCAGCTGTCCTCTCAGCACACTCAACTGGATGTTTTCCTTTTCCTTTATAACCAAGGCCAGTTTGCTTATGATTGTGCTTTGGAAAAAATGTGTGTGCACCATTTGGAGTTTTGGATTTTTGAGATACTTCATTACTTGAAGATCCTTTTTCCAAAATCACTTTTGGAGCTTGACATAGCACAGAGGAATAAAATCCTAAGCCTGTCTTGTCTCCACATTCTCTTTGACTCATAATAAGATCATCCAATGATTTAGATGCCTTAGTGAATGAGGCAATCACATTTTTGAGGTCATTTTCCCTCTTTTCTATAACAAATCTCTGCTATTAGCTTAGCATTTTCAAACCTTTAGACTTTCATTCTCATCGGCTATTTGACTTAGAGTACTCGGCTCCTTAGTCACCGTTTGTGAGTTTTGGCTCTTGAGTAGGTTGTTTTCCTCATTTAGTAGTGTGTGTGAGGATTTAATGTGTTCAAAGTCTTTCATCATTTTGCCTAATGAATCATAAAGATCAGTGGGTGATGAAGTGTGTGTCACAGTCACTATCACTAGAATCTGAGTGTGATGACTTAGAGTGTACCTCATCTTCTTGGCCAGGTTGGTCTTGTTCCTTGGCCATCAAACAGATCAAGGCTTCTTCTTCAGAGTCACTTGAGTAGTCAGCTTCACTACTCTCAATCGGTTGTGTCTCTTGACTTGGCATTTGTCTCGGCGATCTGCTGCCAACATTGCCTTTTTCTTTTATTGTCTTCTTTCTCTGAAGACTTTTCTTTCTTCTTCATTCCTGTATTTGTTGACTACATGATATGGGCAATCAATGGTATAGTGATCTGGTTGCCTGCAGTTCCAGCATAGATTTTCAACCTTTTGATCAGCTCTTTCCATTCTTGGATTGTCAGCCCTTTGATATTCAACTTTTTGATGCTCTGCTCTCTTGGTTGGCCTATCTTCTCTTGACTTGGAGGGAGCTGAGTGTCTTTTGGAGGATTCACCCTTGCCTCTCTTGTAGTTCTTATTGAAGAACTTGTTAAACCTTTTAACCATCAGGGCTATTTCCTCTTGGTCAATGACTTCTTTGACCTCAGCTCTCTTGCCATCCTTAACAATTAGAGCGAGTTGTTTTGGGCACATTTGTCTCCTCCTGGTCTTTTCTTCTCAGCTCAAATTCGTAGGCTCTGAGATCTGAGAATAGCTCATGGTTGGATGTCTTGGATAGGTCCATGGAATGTCTTAGTGCCATGACCTTCATTTCCCATTCAACTGGGAGACTTCTTAGAATCTTCATACACATTTCCTTCTGTGTATATTCTTTTCCAAGTGCAGATAGCTCGTTGGTAATTTTTGTGAACCGAGCATCCAGTTGATCCAAGGTCTCTCATGCGATCATTTTGAAATTCTCAAATTTCTATACAGCAACCGATAGTTTATTTTCCTTGATTTGCTCTGAGCCTTCACAAATCAATGTTAGCTTGTCCCAAATTTCTTTAGCCGTTTTGCATGATTTGACTTTATTGAACATGGCTTTATCCAGGGTTTTGTAAAGAATGTCCTTGGCCACATTGTCCAAGTTATATCTTTTTATGTCATCATTTGTCCATTCAGCTCTTGGTTTTTCAACCATGACTGGTCTGCAGGAGAAACATCCTCTTCACCTTCACCGCAGCTCTCCTCCTTACAGTGTGTTCACTTTTAAAATTTGCAGTGGCCATCCTCTATCACTATCCACATCTCATCGTGTAATGCTGATAGATGAGCCTGCATACAAATTTTCCAATCATCAAATTCTTCAATTGTGAACATAGGGATGCGTGTCAAATTTGCTTCCATGATAATAACTTTTCTTTGGTAAAAAAGTTTTGAAAGATCAAGTACTAAAACAGACTTTGAAAAATTTGGAGATCTAGTTCAAGAACCGGTCGGAAGGCTCAATGAACCAACCGCTCGATACCACTTGTAGGTCCCAAGGGGTGTGAGTGTAAGGTTTAGAAGGGGGTTGAATAAACCTTACCAACTTTTCAAATTAGTTCTTTTAAATATTCGAGTTAATACTTCACAAATTGTGTCTTTGATGGACACTAAGTTAATTAATCAAGAGTTAGTCACTCAACGGACTCTCTTGAGCCGTTGATAGAATAACTCATTGTTTTGACTAAAGACTTAACTCGATTGTGATTTGTTTTCATTGGAAGACTTAACACCCTTGAATTTGGTTAAGTTTGTTTTAATACTTGGTTTTAGCACTCGATTGATTATCAATTGGATAGCAAATTTATCAAAGAAATATGAAAATAAGATGTAGAAATTAAAGTGCAGAAATGTAAATGACACAATAAGTTTTTATAGAGGTTCGAAGATGGGGTAATTTTTCTACTCCTCTCTTCTCCAACTCCTGGAGGAATCCACTAAGTATTGATCAATATACGAGTGGTTAACGATCCGGATACAAGTCTTGATCACACATCCGACTTGATCCTTTGGGACTCGATCCGAGATGCCTTGGTCACGCACCGGCTTCTCGTACGACTCAGCTTCTTCACAGGGCATTTGCCTTGCTACTACAGCCCACTTGCTTAAGTTCCTTGGATTTGATCACGAAGCCCTCCAACTAGCTTAAGCTTGGTTTGACCTTGAACCTTTCTACAATTCCTCGTGGAATGTAGACCCCTTGATTCTTCAAAAATTTCCTCTTCAACTGATTGAAGTTATCTTTCCTTCACAGGTGAGTGTTGGATTGATTTCCTTTGTAATGTAGGCTTGAGGATTGATCTTGAATGATTTGAGAATATTTTTGGTTACAGTTCAAATGTTTGCTTGAATGTTTTTGGTTCAGGTAATCAAGGTAACCCCTTCTCAAATAAACTCCTCAGCCTTTTATAGTGATCTTTCAAAAATCTGCCCGTTGAAGAGATAGGCTTATTTTTTTAAAGTCACTTGTGGTCGTTGGCTTGTCTTGTTGCAGTTCTTGGAATTTCCATTTCCTCGTATGAATGATTCTTGACTTTTCGGTGTTCGACACAGTGCGATGCTTCCCATTGGTTTATTCCTCTTGCACGCTTCTAGGGTCGAGCACTTCAAGAAAGGTAGTATGGAAGTATTACTTGTTTAAGTAATTCTCTTGATTTACGTAACGGATCTCTTTCAGTTATCTCGACTTGACTGCATTTCCTTGACTTCCCCAGGCGACTTCGAGTCAGCTTCCATTCATTGGATGACTCTTATGTCACTTCAACTTGAGACTTGGCTATCTTGAGTTGACTTGACTGATACTTCACTCAGCTGCATCTCAGTTGCACCTTCAGTCGAGTTCCTATCTTGTCTTCTTTGCCATACTCAGCTGCCTCACAGCGGAGTCTTCCTTTTTGTCTCTAGTTGACTTCTAGCATGTTCAGGCATAGCTGACTTGACTCAGCTCGACCAGCCCTATCTATTACAATGCAATTTACAACAAAAATGGGGTGCCAACTTCTATTCTAAGTTTTACATGGCATTCATCAAAATCTACAAAATAATTTCCCAACATGATCAATTCCAAGGATTTGAAAGAGATGACGTAGTGAGACAGCTGTCTTGCGAAGAAGTTGAGTTGCAGGAGTAGAGCCAATTGTGTGATCAATGCCTAGTTAGACTATTGTATCCATCGTGTAACAGTTGTTGCATTAGTGGATTACCTCCAGGAGTTGAAGAAGAGTGGAACAGAGGAATTACCCTATCCTCGAAACACTATAAATTGCCTTGTGTATTTATCTTTTAGCACTTTAATTACTGCACATTTTTTCTGCTAATAGATATATTTGCCAAACTCAACTGATAATAACTCAATCAAATCAAGTGTTGTAAAACCATTTAACAAAAAGGATGTAAGACTTCCGCTGTTAAAAATCAAGTAAGATGAATTTTTAAAGAGCTCACTTCACTCAGCTGAGTTTCTCTATCAATAGCTCAGTCGAGTCTGTTGAGTGGTTACCTATCCTGTTAAGGTTGAACTAAGCTATCTTAAAAGTACTAAGCTGCTACTTGTGTAAAAACTCTGATTTAAAGATCAAAAATCGATAATTGGCTAAGTCTCACCCCCCCTTTCTAGACTAAATGCAAACAGTACCTACAAGTGGTATAAGAGTGGTTGGTTCAAAGAACCTTCCGCACTAGTTACATAACTTGAACTCAATCTTTTCAAAGATTCAACATTTGACTGTTTTCAAACATTCTTTCAAAAAGTTATTATCATGGAAGCAAATCCATCTCGTATTCCCATGTTCACTGTTGAAGAGTTTGATGATTGGAAAATACCTATGCATGCACACATCTCAGCACTGCACTATGAAATATGGTTCATCATAGAAGATGAACCCATACAAATTATGATAGTGAATACAACTATGAGAGTTGCTGCTGCAGGAGAGGGTGTTGCTGAAGCTGAAAGGCCTGCTATGGTTAAAAAACCAAGAAAGGAATGGACCAATGAGGACAGAAATAGATATAACTCGGACAATATTGCTAAGGACATTTTATATAAAACTCTTGACAAAGCTATGTAAAGTAAAATCTTGCAGGACTGCTTGTGAGAAATTGGAAAAGGTGACTCTAATATGCGAAGGCTCAGAGCAGACTAAAGAGAATAAGCTAACTGTTGTTGTTCAGAAATTTGAAAATTTCAAAATGCTTCTTTGGTGAAAGAGAATAAGCTAATTCCCTGAGATAACTAATGAACTTTCGGCTTGAAAAATTTCAAAAATGTGTATGAAGATTCTAAAATCGCTCAAGAAGACAAATGAAAGTGATGGCCCTTAGGCATTCAATGGAATTGACAAGAACCTCCAACCATGAGTTATTCTCAGACTTAAAAGCCTATAAATTTTAGGGTCAGAAGGAAAAAGCAAGAAGAGATAGATGCACACAAGACATCTGCTTTATTGGCTGGAGAATTAAACAAAGTTGAATCCAAGGACATCATTGATCAAGAGGAAATAGCCCTAATGGTTAAAAGATTCAACAAGTTCTATAATAAGAACTAAAAAAGGAACAAGGGTGAAATCTCAAGAAGACACTCAGCTCCTTCCAAGAGCAAGGAGAAAGAACCCCAAAGAGAGCTGACAATCAGAGAGCTAAATATGAAAAAGCTGAGAACCTGTGATGGAATTGCAGACAGCCAAGACATTTTGCATTTGACTGCTCCTATCCACCAGTCAACAAATACAAAAATGAGGATGAAATGAAAGTCTTCAATGAAAGAAGACAGGAAAGAAAGAAATCCATGGTGGCTGCTGAACTTGACACAGCTAAGTATAAGGAGACAGCTGAGTCAGACAACAGTGAGGCAGACTATTCCTCTTATACAGAAGAAGAGGCATTGGTATGTCTCATGGCTAAGGAACAAGAAGATGAGGTGAGTTCTAACTCAACTGGCTCAGATTCTGATTATAGTGATAGTGACACACACAATTCATTAACCACAGATCTTTATGATTCATGAGGAAAAATGATGAGAGACTTTGAGCATATAAAATCCTCACACACACTTTTAAATGAGGAAAACAGCGACCTCAAAAGACAAAACTCACAGCTGACTAAAGAGCTGAGTACTCTTAGTCACATAGCTGATGAGAATAAAGAGTTGAAGGCTGAGATAGCTAAGGTCAAAGCACACCTAGCTAAAAGAGAAGAGAGGGAAAAAGATTGCATCACTTAGTAAGTCATCCAAAACATTGGATGAATTAATAATGATACAGAAAGAAATTGGATATAAGGTATGCTTAGGATTTAATTCCTTTGTCAATACTCAAACTCCTAGAGTGACTTTGGAAAAAGGATCCTCAAGCAATGGGGGAATCCAAAAGCCAAAAGCACCATATGTTGCACCTACTTACAATCACAAGCACACACATGTTGGCCTAGGTTACAAAGGCAAAGGTAAAAAGCCAGCTGAGTTTGTTGAAAGGGTTGCTAAAACTAAATTTAGAAGAGTCCATCAGCAAACTCCTAACAGAAACATTATGTGAAGTCAAAGCAAAACTACCAAAAGCCCCAGAGGTTTCAGCAAAGAAAACCATATGGAGGGAATGGTAGAAACTATCCTTCTCAGGCTGATTGAACAATCAAATGAAATATCAATCAAGTCCTATGTGATACAAGCCCAAGTGGCAAAGACCTCAAACTCAATACAGGTCATTCCCAAGGCAAAGAAATCAATATCAGCATACTTATGAACCTAAGCACAATGCCCAATATGCACAAAAGTTTCCATATTATCCAAAGCAAGCAAATGCACCAGCACACTCACAGACATACAGACAAAAGAGACAACTTGTATGTTCTTAAAGCTCCTAAGCAATTTGCTAAAATTCATTATGATTATGGAACTGATAGGTGGCAACCCCTTAGTGCTAAAATTCAGGGAACAACTTAGTGCCAAGGAACCTGGTACATGGATAGTGGCTTTTCCAGACATATCACTGGGAATCAGAAGAATTTATCAAACTTCAAGGAGTCCAGGGGAACAAAAGTCAAATTTTGAGGAAATGAAGCTCCAAAGGAGATTAGAGGCATTAGATCCATAAAGAAAAATAGATTGGAAAACACCGATGTAGCCTATGTTGAAGGGTATAATTTCAATCTGTTGAGTATCAGTCAACTCTGTGATAAAGGCTACAATGTAGGATTCAATATGGGTGTCTGCCAAATCAAGGATGTTGAATCAAATAAAGTTGTGCTATCTGTAACAAGAAATAAAAATATGTACGACGCAGATTGGTATACTGCTACACCAAGTAAATGCCTATTAGCAAAGAGCACAGTCGAGCCAAGTTGGTTGTGGCACAAAAAGTTGAGTCATCTAAATTTCAAGATTGTAGGTCCCAAGGGGTCTAAGTGTAAGGTTTAGAAGGGGGGGTTGAATAAACCTTACCAAATTTTTGATTTAGTCCCTTTTTAAAATTCAGAGTTGATACTACACAGTTGTGTCCTTGGTGGACAGCCAATTTAGTTAATCAGTAGAGTTAGTCTCTCAACAGACTCAATCGAGCTTGATGGAATAACTCACCAATTTTAAGTTTAAATTTAACTCAACTCGTGGTTTGTTTTTCGCGGAAGACTTAACACCCTTAAGTTTGGTTAAGTAGAGATTTAGAGCTTGATTTAGTACTTAGAGATTATCTAATGGATAGCAAATATGTCAGCAGAATTAAACAAATATGATGCAAGAATTAAAGTGCTTAAATGTAAATGACACAATGAGATTTTTATAGAGGTTCGAAGATGGGGTAATTCTTCTACTCCTCTCTTCTCCAACTCCTGGAGGAATCCACTAGGTATTGATCGATACAAAGTCGTAATAGTCCGGATACAAGTCTTGATCACACAGTGACTTGATCCTTTGGGACTCGATGCTGAGACGCCTTGATCACTCACCGGCTTCTCGTGACGACTCGGCTTCTTCACAGGGGCACCGCTTTTGCTTGTCACTCTGACCCCGCTTGCTCAAGCTCTTTGGATTTGATCACGAAGCCCTCCAAAAGCTCAAGACTTGGTTCGACCTTGAACCTTCCTACAATCCTTCGAGGAATGTAGACCCCTTGATTATTCAGTAATTTCCTCCTCAACTCGATTGAAGTTATCTTTCCTTCACGGTGAGTGTTGGATTGATGTTCTTCGTAGTGTAGGCTTGAGGATTGAGCGTTTAATAACTTGAGAATATTTCGTTTACGATTCTAATAATTGCTTGAATGTTTGTGGTTCTCGTCACCTACTCTCGTAGTCATTCCTCGGCCTTTTATAGTGATCTTTCAAAAATCGCCCGTTGAAGAGATAGGCTTATTTTTGAAAGTCACTTGTGGTCGTTGGCTTGTCTTGTTGCGATCCTTGGAATTGCCATTTCCTCGTATGAATTGTTCTTCACCTTTTCGAGTTCGACACGGTGTAGTGCTTCCCATTGTTTATTCCTTTTGCACGCTTCGGGACCGAGCACTTCGAGAAAGGTAGCATGGAGATATTACTTGTTTAGGTAATTCTCTTGATTTACGTACAGCGGACGGATTTTTTCAGATTATCTCGACTTGACCGCATTTCCTTGCTTTCCCCAGGTGACTTAGAGTCGCCTTCCAATCATTGGATGACTCTTCCGTCACTTCAACTTGAGACTTGGCTTTTCTTGAGTTGACTTGACTGATAC
Source organism: Rehmannia glutinosa (assembly GCA_016081115.2). Taxonomy (NCBI): domain Eukaryota; kingdom Viridiplantae; phylum Streptophyta; class Magnoliopsida; order Lamiales; family Orobanchaceae; genus Rehmannia; species Rehmannia glutinosa. Next base: position 34,253,113 of record CM071924.1, on the reverse strand, counting down.
TCCACTCACCGATTGCATCTCACCGCTCCTTGATAGAGTTCCGTCTTCTCTTCTTTGCCATACTCACTTGTCTTGCGCGGAGTCTTCCTTCTAGTCTCCAGTTGTCTTCTTGCATGTTTGGGCATAGTTGACTTAACTCACTTGACCAGCCCTATTTATTACAATGCGTTTACAACAAAAATTGGGGTGCCAACTTCCTATTCTAATTTTTACATGGCATTCATCAAAATCTAAACAATAAATTTCCCAACAATTTCCCCCTTTTTGATGATGCCAAAACTTAAACCATTCAAAAATGTAAATAGCAAAGATACATACTGAGATAGTGTATTCACATAGAATGTATGCGTAGAATTAATCCTTTTATTGATCATAACATTTTTGTTCTTTTACACAATCATTTACAAGGTGTATCGTGAGCAAACATTTGTCTACACAAAAAAAAAAAAATAAAGAATTTATAGCTTTATTGCGAGAAGACTTACATAGTATGTATTTACATAATAAAATACATGAAGGGGTGGACAACAACACTTCATCTCCTTCGATGTCTCCTTCTTTCATCTTGTTCAAAGATCTTCTACGCTCTTCTTCTCTTTTTCTCATCGTCACCGCTTCTTCTTCTTTTCATATGCCTTCCTAGCAGCCTTCATCTCTTCTTAATCTCTCTTGTCTTTCCTCCCATAGCTTGAGTTTGTCTCTTATTTTCTTCTTCTATTCTTTTCGCATACTCAAGATTACTTTTAGCCACTTGCAAATTGGCTACTTGGTCAAGACCAGCCCAAAGAGATCCCTCCTTTCTTACCGGATCTATGTACTCAATATTTTTGCGAGAGGCCTAGGTCAAACCTCTTCCTCCACCACACGCTTCTTCCTCTACCTCTGGGCGTGTATTGTATCTTTGGGGTCTTCTTCTTTCCGTGAGTGACCAGCAGAGCGATCGCCGGTAGTCTGCTGCTGTCGCCTTCTTCACATAACGTGAGACCCTTTTCCCAAGACAAGTCCCAAGCTTGAGCCATAGACATATTTTCAAAGTATCCTTCGATGCGGCGTTTTAAATTCATCAACGATCGTGGCTCGGTCCCGACATCGAGATGGCATAAGTGTCTCTCGTCTCTTTGGAATGCCTCCATGTTGTTTCAAATGTTCATAACTCGGGCATCCATTCTTCCTTCCACTTCCTCCATCCCCGCTTTCAATTGTCTTTCTCTTTTCGGCCATAGATATAGCAGAGTGTTGGAGTGGCGAGTCACGGGAGTTTGTCACGATAATGTCGGTTGTGACAAGACCTTGTTGGGGGGTTTGTGCAATCATCAAGGTCGCATCTTTCGATCCTTCCCCCTCAACGGACTTTCTTTTCTTTTGTTTTGACACTTCCTCACTGTCTTTCCCTTTACAAACCGGCTCCTCTTTTTTCAAACTTTCAGATCTCTTTAGCGCTTTATAGTATTCCTCTTCCCCTTTTTGGCATCATCAAAGGAGAGAGGAACACTGAAACATCTTTGGCAAGCGAAGTCGAGCCTGCGATAGTCGAGTTACTGTCTCGAGTCTGTGCGGTGTATGCGGCACAAAATTCGAGAGCGAGTAGCGTTGGATTCTGCTAAAATTAGCTTCATCTCAGCCATGAGAAGGCTGAATTTTCTATCTATGTTTTCTTCCATACACTGGAGATCACTCTTATTTTGCTCACGCAGCTGACTTTATCTCGGCGGTGTGAGCTTCATGCATGTGCTCAATGTGTTCTCTCAATTTCGTTTTGCATCGGCATTCTCGGCTCTCCATACCAAAGAATTGTTGAACAATGTCCTGAAATATTTAACTTGTTCCACACGCATTGTTTGTCTTTGTTGCCACCATTCCCGATCCCGATCAAGTTATGCCTCTCAAGTCGTGAGTAAGGTTGCATCTCTCGTTGTCGATCGAATGTCCATAGAGGCCTGGTGCCTCTCCATCCGTTCAATTTCAGCAAATAATGCTTTGAACACCTCCCGAACTTCATTGTTTCTTCCGTTGCGGTGATGGCCATGCGGCGTCAAAATCATAGTCACCGAACGATGGTACTGACGGAATGACGGAGTGGTCTGTGGAAGCGTCGAGCTCGTTCTCGACTCTTGGGAGGTCGGGTACCTCCGAGAGAAAGGAAAAGATTCTACAAAGGAATCATCACGCCAACCGGGATTTGTTCAATGATGAGAGGTGCGCGTGAAGTTCCTTTTGAGTCGAACTGCTTTGTAGCTTGAGGAGCCTGTGCGGTGGAGTCTCGTTTCACCGGGTCTTTTGTGAAGTGGACCCGACTTGCCGAGCCTCATTGTCTCTCAACAGCCTTCGTTGGTCTCACCGGTTTATCCAATTGAGTGGATGGTCCTCGGCCTTATCGAGCGCGTCATCGGATGATGATGAGATTTCCATTGGTGGCTCATCATCAAAATTGAAAGTTTGACGAGTAGTCTTGAGATCGAGACTTGCTCGTCTTTGGGAACATCCGCACCGAGTCTTTTGGATCGGTCACGGGGATTGTCCTCCCAAAAAGGAATCATGAATTGTCGGGCTTATCTCCTTATCTCCTTTTTAGATGGATCAATGATAGCGGAGGGATGTTCTCTACTTGACTTCTTTTTACCCGGGAAGTCTCAACCTCCCGTGGCCTTCATTACCTCCTACAGTCTCAAGCTGCGGTGAGGCCTTGGACCTCCCTTTCGACAAAGTGTCACTGTCTTAGGGTCTTTCGTGGTGGCATCCATTGGAGTCTCAACCCCATGGATTGCACTTTCATTGCCCAGTGTTAACTCCCGGGGGGGTTTCCTTTCTCACGGCCTCGATCGCATCGGCGTCATTATTATCTTTAGAGCGATTGGCACCTCCGTGAGACAGTCTCAATCGCCTCGAGCTTCGTTGATGGCAACTTGCTGTTCGTTTTGTGTTTGTACTTTCTCCACTTCGCCTCCTAGATTCGTTGTGGAGTCATCTTGCAAGATTCTCCGACCGTCTTTGTAGTGGAGGGAGTTTCCCCCTCGGTGGCGCACCGGTGAGTGACTTGGAATGGGGTCACTCGTCTCCAAACTCCCTACTGTTTCTCTACCGAGTGTTCACTTGTTGGGGCGGGTGGTAAGACACCTTCATTAGGGGTTGGCTCAACCGGGGTCCCCACTAACCCGGTTTCATCGCCAGCCTCCTTAATTCCTTCTTCCGAGTGAGTGGGGGAAGTGGTGGCGGAACAACAACGGTGGCGATTTGCTGAAACCACTCCCATTGGATCAATTTCATTTGTGTTTTGGAGGACTCTCCTGGTCCCTCCATCATGCTCTTCTCATGAAGAATTCTAGATTCATGCATTGCTTGCTGCATTTGCAACTCTTCTCGTGGTAGCGGCGGGGGTCCGTGATCCTCATCACTTTCTCGATAGAATATCGAAGTGAGAATGCGTATGTTATGTGGTTCCGGTGAGAGGGCGAGATCTTTGGCCTTCTCTCTTGCCTCAACTTCCTCTCGCGATCTCTCCTTCCCCTTATCGTTGAAGATCTGCAAGATATCTCATGCGATTTTTCTTCATCCATCTTTGAGATCACGAGAGGTTAGTCCAAGGAAGTTCGCGAGCCCTCTTCTTCTTCGATAAACTCGGGCCGTTGGAACTGTTCCCCTGGATCGACTCAATTTCCACTTCCTCCACTCACGCATGACGATTTTGGATGTCCGGGTAAGGTGGGGATAGGATCATCACATCACTATCATCTCTATCGACCTTCTTCTTGTGTGTCTCGGTACTGCGAACTACAAATCTGTGTCTTCGATTTGCCTCTGCGATCGCCTTCAACAGATTTCTTATTTGTTTCATCTATAATATCCGGAGACTCTACTTCTCCAAATAGCCTCTCGATATCTGCTCGGTGAGTGGGCCGACTCAACCCGTTTCTCAAGCTCGGAGTGCTTGATGATTCTTCTTCGTCTCCTAGTTTGTACCGAGGGGATTTACGGTTCGAGAGATAGTTTCTTCTCGAGTCTTGGGCGGGGGCCTTGCTGGTGTTTTCTTCTTACGAGGAGCCGGCCATCTTGGCTTATCGATCTCCTCTTTTTGACGATCGGAGAAGGTAGTTGAGAGTCCTTCTCGACCACCGCTGCTTTGTTGGGCGGGAGACACGGCTGCGGGGGCGGAGCAGTTTGACTTTCTTTCTTTGCAGGAGCGTGAGTCTTCTTAGCAACGGGGCAGCTTTCTTCTTTGGTGGAGAGGAAAACAATTTTGTATCTTCAGTGGTGATTCCCCCTCACTCGTGTCGGCTCTCTTGGCGTAGGCTCTCTTTTGTGCGCCGAGAGAGGTTTGATCTCGAACATCCTCTTGTTTACATGGAACGCCTCTTTCCATGTCTAAGAGGGACTCCTTTCACCTCCATCACCGCCAATCACTGGCCATATCCTAGGGATCCTCCAAATGTACCATCTTCCTTGAAGGATTTGTTCCCTACATTCTCGCATAGTCTGCTGTAGACAAACTCAGCCCAGATTTATTTTCCTTTCTTCAATGATCGCAACCATTACGATCAACTTTGCTTTTGGATTGGTCAAAGCCGCCAAATTTGATGTCAATACATTTGGCAACTATGTCCAACGACTTGTGATAATCCTCCTTCAAAGACCTCTTGTTTGTTGTGTAAACTATTTTATCAAGATAGTCGGGCTTGGCTATTTCCTTCCAAGCGGCGGAACAGTTTACATCAAACCGTTGATTTCGATGCTCCTTCCGTCGGTAGTGAGCGTGTTGTTCACCAAATTCTTGGCGAGAGATGGTGAGCTTCTTTCCGTGAATGCAGATGACTTTATCCCTTCATCGTGAATCTCGGCATTCACGTAGAATCGTGCGACCTCCTCCACATAGGTCATCGGATATTCCAACGTCGAAACGATTTCAAAGACAGACGCGTTTCCAATTTCTCAGCAATTTTCTTCACTAAGGTGTCGTCAGACCCCTATTTCACCATGCCGTCGAAATCCACAGTAGACCCGGTGTGGATTTGCTTTCCTAACTTGACAAAATCATAGGTTGATGCCATTTTTTAGGATTTCACCGAAGAAAACTTAGAGGTTGGTTTGAAGATAGATAGGGTTTTGAGAGAGTTTTGCCTTTGCTTCTGAAAGAAATGAACGGTTTTGGTAATATGAGAGAGAGAATAAGGAAAGCTTAAGTATGGTTTATGAAAGGACGTGCGGGTGGTTTTTGAAATGTGATCGAAATCAACGGCTTAGATTTTGCACGCCTATTTAGCATTTAATGTCTCGTATTTAATGCGGCAAAGATTTATATCCAATCATAAGCTTGGTGTGCGGCTTTTTGCCTCGTCATCATAATTATAATTATGCGACGTAATTCTTAAAAACATTCCCGCTTAGTCAAAACGATTGCGTTTTTGTCACTTTGCTCATAAATGACTCGGCTTTTACCCTTGGTTTAACTCTTCTTCTCACAGTTCTCTTTGTGACTCAAATTGTCACCGACTTGGTATAAATTTCTTCCGACTGGTGATTTACTTAGTGATTTGTGAGTTCACTCTTTTTCCCTTTTTGTGTTCCATTTCTTTTCTTTGATTCTTCCGAGTGTCACTCACTTCAATTAACCCTAACTCATGCTTGAGTTCTTCAAATCTTGACTCAACATAATGGTTTTGTGAAGATGTCGGCCAATTGTTTATCGGTTGAGATATATTCCAAGATGATGTCCTTCTTTTCAACATGATCTCTTATGAAGTGATATCGACATCGATATGCTTTGTTCTTGAGTGCAACACAGATTTTGAGTGATTGCAATTGCACTTGTGTTATCACACATGATTGGAATTTCTTTTTCCTCAACTTCATAGTCTCTCTCACCGTTGTCTCATCCATAGGACTTGGGCACAACAATGCCGCCCAGCCTATGTATTCTGCTTCACCAGAGGTGGCTATTGAATTTTGCTTCTTGCTAAACCAGAAAATCACTGTTTCCTAGCATTTGACATGTGCCTCGAGGTGCTTTTCTGTCAACTCGCATCCAAAGATAGTCGTAGTCCGAATAGCCAATTAGTTTGAATCCACCTTCCTTTGGATACCATAAGCCAACTTCTTGGCTTCCTTTCAAGTATCTCAAGATTCTCTTAGTCCTTTGTCATATGGCTCTCTTTTGGAGCAGATTGAAATCTTGCACATATACCTACAACAAAGGTGATGTCCGCCTGCTTGCCGAGATAGAGCAATGATCCAATAAGTGCTTTGTATCTTGTTTGATCTACAGTTTGCCATCCGCATCCATGTCCATTTTGATCGATGTATTCATTGGTATTTTCACGAAAGACTTCTCCTCCATACCAAATTTCTTCATTAAATCTCTGGTGTATTTTGTTTGACTTATGAAGGTTCCATCCTTCAGTTGTTTCACTTGGAGTCCAAGGAAGAATGTCAGCTCTCCCATCATGCTCATTTCAAATTTACTTTGCATGAGGTTTGAAAATTTTTCACATAGCTCTTTGTTTGTGGATCCAAAAATGATGTCATCCACATATATTTGAACAAGCAAAGATACTCTTCTTGTCTTGAATTAAGAAAAGTGTTCTATCTACTTTTCCTTTTGTGAATCCATTCTCGATTAGGAATTGTGACAAGGTGTCATACCATTCTCTGGGTGCCTGTTTCAATCCATACAGAGCTTTCTTGAGTTTGTATACCTTATCTCCAAGAATCTTCTGCTCAAATCCTGGAGGTTGTTCAACATACACTTCTTCTTCCAATAAACCATTTAGGAATGCGCTTTTTACATCCATCTGATATACAATGAAATTCTTGTGAGCTGCATAGGCAAGAAACATCCTTATTGCTTCCAATCTTGCTACAGGAGCAAATGTTTCATCAAAATCTATTCCTTCTTCTTGGCAATATCCTTTGGCTACTAGTCTTGCTTTGTTTCTTACCACGTAAACCTTCCTCGTTCATCTTGTTTCTGAACAGCCATTTAGTACCGATAACGTTTTGATGTGTGGGTCTTTGAACTAATTCCCATACTTTATTTCTTTCAAACTGATTCAGCTTTTCTTGCATAGCTTGAATCCAATGTGTGTCATCCAATGCTTGTAACACATCTTTGGGCTCTATTTGCGAGATAAAGCATGTGAACATAGCTTCTTGTTGAGTTCGGATCTTGTTTTGACACCTTCTCTTATATCTCCAATGACAAGTTCTCGTGGATGGTCTTTCACCATCTTACATCCGGTTGAAGTAAGTTAGCTGGTTCATCGCGTCTAGCGATTGTGTTGCTTTGATCACTCTCTCGTAGTCACTTAGCTGCAAATTTTTCAAATTTTTTGAGATTCACTATCTCATCTTCTTCTCGAGTTTACAATTCCAGATTTGACTTGAAGATAGGGATTTTTTTGTATGTTTGGATGATTCACTTATCGGTTGATTCTTCAATATCTTCTCCATTTACATTTGGCTCATCGAATACCACATGAATGGATTCTTCTACAACCATAGTCCTTTTGTTGAGTACTCAGAGGCTTTGCTTTCACCGAGTATCCCAAGAAGATACCTTCATCGCCTTTAGCATCGAAGGCCTTTAGATTGTCTTTGCCATTGTTGTGGATGAAGCATTTACATCCAAATATTCTAAAATATGCAACATTTGGTTTTCTTCCACCCAAATCTCATAGGGAGTCTTTGTCACCGTTTGTTTATCATACATCCGTTTTGAGTGTAGGAAGTCGTGTTGATTGCTTCACCCAAAATCTTTTTGGTAATCCCGCTTGACTAACATGGTCCTTGCCGCTTCTTTGAGAGTTCTATTCCTTCTTTCTCGCAACTCCATTCTCACGTGGAGTTCTTGTGCGAGTTAGTTCATGACCAATACCATTTTCAATACAATACAGAGTTATTATTCCATTGACAAACTCGGTTCCTCTGTCGATCTTATTTTGATAATGGTTTGGCTCTTTTCATTTTGAATTTTCTTCATCACCGTGGTAGTTTCGTAGAGTTTCTTTCTTCTTACACATGAATATTGTCCATGTATATCTTGAGTAGTCATCTACTACCACCAAGGTGTATTTATTTCCACTTATGCTAGCTGGTTCCACTGGGCCAAATAGATCCATATGTAGCAGATGCAATATTCTTGTTGAAGATGGACATGTCTTTTCTTTGAATGAAGATTTGATTTGTTTTCCCTTCCGACATGCATCACATATTCTCTCCTTCTTGTATATCTCGAGTCCGAAGTCCTTCCACAAGATTACTTCTTGCAAGCTTGTTAATCGTTTTGAAATTCAGGTGACTCGGCTTTTTTGTGCCACAAACCAACTTGATTCAACTGTGCTCTTTGCTAATAGACAGGTGTGGGTGTAGCGGTTGACCAATCTACTACATACATGTTCTTTTGTCTTGCATCCTTGCAACACAACTTCATTCGATTCAGCATCCTTGATTTGGCATATACCCATGTTAAATCCAACATTATAGCCCTTGTCACAGAGTTGACTGATGCTTAACAGGTTGAAGTTGAGTCCTTCAACATATGCAACATCTGTGATTTCTAATCCGTTCCTCTTGATGGATCCAATGCCTCTTATTTCACCTGGAGCTTCATTTCCTCCAAATATGACTTTTGCTCCTTTAACTTCCTTGAATTTTGACAGATTTTTCTTGTTTCCTGTCATATGTCTGGAACAACCACTATCCATGTACCAGGTTCCTTGGCACTCAGTTGTTCCTTGAACCTGCAATCAAGGAAATTAAGTTTTAGGTACCCATACTTGTCTGGGTCCTGAGGGGTTAGAATTGTAAGATGATCCAACCAACTTATAGCCAAATGATTTGACTCTAAGGGGTTGCCATCTATCAGTGCCATAATCATAATTAATCTTGGCAAATTGCTTGGGGATTTTAGGTTCATACAGCTGTCTCTTTTGTCTGTATGCTTGTGTATATGTTTTAGCAATCGCCTTCTTTGGGTAATTGTGGTGTCTCTGAGTGTAGTGCCTAGGTGCATATGTGTCTTTGGTGAAAGCTCTTATACTTTTGGAATGGCCTTTCTTTGAGTTCTAGGCCTTTGCCATTTGGGCTTATATTCTATAAGTCTATCTTTGATAGTTCACATCATTCCAATCATCTTGGCTTGGATATTTTCTACCATTCCCATCATATGTATTTCTTTTATAGATTTTCTGGGTTTTTGGTAGCTCCGTTTCTTCTTTACTTTCTGAGTATTTTCTTTTGGAGTTTGCCGAGAACTCGATCAATCTCTTCTCACTGTGTCCTTTCAAAGACACTCAACTCGGTTGTTTTCCTTTTCCTTTATAACCAAGGCCGTTTGCTTGTAATTGTGCTTTGGAGTGAATGTGTGTGCACCCTTTGGAGTTTTGGATTTTTAGACTCTTCATTGCTTGAAGATCCTTTTTCCAAAATTACTTTTGGAGTTTGACATAGCACAGGGAATTAAATCCTAAGCCTGTCTTGTCTCCACATTCTCTTTGACTCATAATAAGATCATCCAATGATTTAGATGCCTTAGTGAATGAGGCAATCACATTTTTGAGGTCATTCTCCCTCTTTTCTATGGCAACTATTTCTCGCTATTAACTTAGCATTTTCAAATTTTTAAACTTTCATTCTCATCACTATTTGACTTAGAGTACTCGGCTCCTTAGTCGACTTTGAGTTTTGCTCTTGAGTAGGTGTTTTCCTCATTTAATAGTGTGTGTGAGGATTTAATGTGTTCAAAATCTTTCATCATTTTGCCTAATGAATCATAAAGATCGTGGGTGATGAAGTGTGTGTGTCATGATCACTATCACTAGAATCGAGTTTGATGAGTTAGAGTGTACCTCATCTTCTTGGTCAGTTGATCTTGTTCCTTGGCCATCAAACGGATCAGGGCTTCTTCTTCTCGAGTCACTTGAGTAGTCGCTTCACCGCTCTCCTCTCAATCAATCTCTCTTGACTTGGTCTGTCTCGGCCATCTCTGCGCACCATCATTGCCTTTTTTCTTTTCTTGTCTTCTTTCTCTCAAGACCTTTCTTTCTTCTTCATTCTTGTATTTGTTGACTACAGGATATGGGCAAATAATAGCATAGTGACTGTTGTCTACAGTTCCAAAGATAGATATTCAACCTTTTGATCACTCTTTCCATTCTTGGATTGTCACCCTTTGATATTCACTTTTTGATGATCTGTTCTCTTGGTTGGCCTATCTTCCTTGACTTGGAGGAGCCGAGTGTCTTACGGAAGATTCGCCCTTGCCTCTCTTGTAGTTCTTATTGAAGAACTTGTTGAACCTTTTAACCATCGTGGCTATTTCTTCTAGATCAATGACTTCTTTGACCTCGCTCTCTTCCCATCTTTAACAATTAGAAGCATTGTTTTGGGGTACAAATTGTCTCTTCCTGGTCTTTTCTTCTCGGCAAACTCGTAGGCTTTGAGGTCCGAGAATAGTTCATGGTTGGATGTCTTTGATAGGTCCATGGAATGTCTTAGTGCCATGACTTTCATTTCCCATTCACCGAAGACTTTTTAGGATCTTCATACACATTTCCTTCTCGTATATTCCTTTCCAAGTGCGGAGATAGCTCGTTGGTGATTTACGTGAACCGAGCATCCATTGATCCTGGTTTTCTCCTGAGATCATTTTGAAGTTCTCAAAATTCTTGTACAATCACCGATAATTTGTTTTCTTTGATTTGCTCACGAGCCTTCACAAATCAATGTTAGCTTGTCCCGATTTCTTTAGCCGTTTTGCATGATTTGACTTTATTGAACATGGTTTGTCCAAGGTTTTGTAAAGGATGTCCTTGGCTACATTGTCCAGGTTGTATCTTTTTCTGTCATCATTTGTCCATTCGGTTCTTGGTTTTTCAACCATGGCTGGTCCGGGAGCAACATCCTCTTCTCCTTCAAATTCATGCTCTTCTTACACAAACCGTGTTCACCTTTAAGATTTGCAGTGGCCCATCTTCTATCACTATCCACATCTCATCATGTAATCTTTGATAGATGAGCTCCATACGAATTTTCCAATCATCAAATTCTTCAATTGTGAACATAGGGATGCGTGTCAAATTTGCTTCCATGATAATAAATTTTAATGATAAAAAGAGTTTTGAAAGTTTAAGTACTAAAGCAGACTTTGAAAAGTTTGGAGATCTAGTTCAAGAACTGTGCGGAAGGCTCAATGAACCAACCGCTCCGATACCACTTGTAGGTCCCAAGGGGTGTAAGTGTAAGGTTTAGAAGCGGGGGGTTGAATAAACCTTACCAAATTTTTGATTTAGTCCCTTTTAAAATTCGAGTTGATACTACACATTGTGTCCTTGGTGGACACCAATTTAGTTAATCAAGAGAGTTAGTCTCTCAACAGACTCAACTCGAGTTGATGGAATAACTCAACCGTTAAGTCTAAATTAACTCAACTCGTGGTTTGTTTTCAGCGGAAGACTTAACACCCTTAAGTTTGGTTAAGTAGAGATTTAGAGCTTGATTTAGTACTTAGAGATTATCTAATGGATAGCAAATATGTCGTGAGAATTAAACAAATATGATGCAAGAATTAAAGTCTTTGAATGTAAATGACACAATGAGATTTTTATAGAGGTTCGAAGATGGGGTAATTCTTCTACTCCTCTCTTCTCCAACTCCCGGAGGAATCCACTAGGTATTGATCAAGATACAAAGTGGTAACAGTCCAGATACAAGTCTTGATCACACAAAACTTGATCCTTTGGGACTCGATCACGAGATGCCTTGATCACTCACCGGCTTCTCGTATGACTCGGCTTCTTCATAGGCAAATGCCTTTGCTACTATAGCCCGCTTGCTCAAGCTCTTTGGATTTGATCACGAAGCCCTCCAAAAGCTCAAGACTTGGTTCGACCTTGAACCTTCCTACAATCCTTCGAGGAATGTAGACCCCTTGATTATTCAAGAATTTCCTCTTCAACTGATTGAAGTTATCTTTCCTTCACAAAGAGTGTTGGATTGATGTTCTTCGTAGTGTAGGCTTGAGGATTGAGCGTTTAATAACTTGAGAATATTTCAGGTTACGATTAATAATTGCTTGAATGTTTGTGGTTCTCGTCACCTACTCTCGAGTCATTCCTCGGCCTTTTATAGTGATCTTTCAAAAATCCGCCCGTTGAAGAGATAGGCTTATTTTTGAAAGTCACTTGTGGTCGTTGGCTTGTCTTGTTGCGATCCTTGGAATTGCCATTTCCTCGTATGAATTGTTCTTCACCTTTTCGTAGTTCGACACGGTGTAGTGCTTCCCATTGGTTTATTCCTTTTGCACGCTTATGGGACTGAGCACTTCGAGAAAGGTAGCATGGAGATATTACTTGTTTAGGTAATTCTCTTGATTTACTCGTAAACGGATTTTTTTCATTATCTCGACTTGACCGCATTTCCTTGCTTTCCCAGGTGACTTAGAGTCGACTTCCAATCATTGGATGACTCTTCCGTCACTTCAACTTGAGACTTGGCTTTTCTTGAGTTGACTTGACCGATACTCCACTCACCGCATCTCATTGCTCCTTCATAGAGTTCCCGTCTTCTCTTCTTTGCCATACTCACTGTCTTGCAATGAGTCTTCCTTCTAGTCTCCATTGTCTTCTTGCATGTTTGGGCATAGCCGACTTAACTCAAACTTGACCAAATTTATTTATTACAATGCAGTTTACAACAAAAATTGGGGTGCCAACTTCCTATTCTAAGTTTTACATGGCATTCATCAAAATCTAAACAATAAATTTCCCAACAAAGACAATCAACAAGCTTTCAAGGAGTTATGTTGCGGAAGGATTGCCAGACTAAGGAGGGTGTCCCCAACATGGATTTTCAAGGATTTTTTAAGTTATGGAATTTTATAGATTAAGAGAATTCTATGGATTCCATATGGATTCTAGTAGATTTTTATGGAATTTTATACTATGAAATTGTGTGGATTTTAGTGGAATTTGTTGGATGTTATAAAAAGTATAATTAATATTTTTTTATGAAACTAGTAGCATAACATCATAATCATTAAAAATATGAAATATAAATATTAAAAGAAAGTCATTAGCCAAAAAAAAGTTTCACAAACTTTGCAAAAATATAATTTAAAATTGTCAAAATTTAGAATAGTTCCATAAACAACTGTTTTTAAAATATTTTCAACAAACAACAAAACATTGATGATCAAAATATTACCAGATAATTTTCAAACCACATTTTCTAACACAAAAATAATGTGTCTATCATGATGAACAAATAAAAATTTATCAATAATGATTCTGAGTAAAGTATTATTATAACAATAGTTTTTCTTATTAATTTATCAATAAAATTAAAAATATTAGCAATTGAAATAAGACGATAAATCAACTCTAGTTACTCTACAGTGATTATTCACAAAATTGAGGTAGAACGTGTTGAATTTTTGAGATTATAAGACGATGCGCTGGGAGATGTACATGAGAGAAAAATATGTTATTTTTTTTTATACCATAGCCATTTATTATTATTATTATTGGAAAATGGAATTTGAATTCCGAGGGGGGAAGGTGAGAATTCATCCTTCATAATTTTAACTTATAATTCCACCAGAATCTACCAAAATCCATTTGTAAAAGAATTCCATTGAATTCCTCAATGTTTGAGGATACTGGATTTTCGTGGAATCCATTAAAATCCAATTTGAGGACCTCAAGATTTAATGGATTCCATAAAAATCCAAATTGAAGACACCTGGAATATTATGGAATTCTAAATTCCATTAAATCCCATTACATTCTATGGTTGGGGACACCCCCGTAAGTGTACAAGAAGGAGAGCATCTGTGATGCATACCAGAAGGGAAGCAAATCAAGTCTTCATTCAAGGATAAGCCAAGTCCTTCTTCAACAAGGATCTTGCATTTATTGCATATGGATTTGTTTGATCCAGTTGAACCAGCCACTATCAGTGGAAAGAAATACACCTTAGTTGTGGTGGATGATTATTCAAGATACACATGGACAATCTTTATGTGTAAACAGAATGAAACTTTGCAGAAGCTTCCACAGCTTATGAAGAGAATTCAAAATGAAAAGAGCCGAACCATTATCAAGATAAGCTCTGACAAATGAACTGAGTTTGTCAATGGGATTATAACTCAGTATTGCACAGAGAATGGTATTGGTCATGTGTTATCAGCTGCAAGAACTCCACAGCAGAATGGAGTAGCAAAAGAAGAAACAGAACCCTCTAGGAAGTTGTGAGGACCATGTTAGCTGAAGTTGGATTGCCTAAGAGATTTTGGGTTGAAGCCATTAACACTACTTGTAACACTTAGAATAAGTATATGATAAATAGGCAGCTATCCAAAACCCCTATGAATTATGGATAGAAAGAAATCTTAATGTTGGATATTTTCATATCTTTGGAAGCAAGTGTTTCATTCATAACAATTGCAAGGATAACTTGAAAGTTTTTTATGCTAAAGCTGATGAAGGTATCTTCTTAGGACACTCAACTGAGAGTAAAGCTTTCAGAGTGTTGAACAAGAGGACTATGATCACAGAAGAGTCTATCCATATAAATAGAGAAGACATTGATGAGTTAGCTGAAAAGATGAATCAGCCGACTATTCAGAAGAGTCCCTATACTGAAGCAAGTATCAGAAGACTTGACCCTCATGAAGATAAGATAGTTGAATCTCAAAGATAGTTGGAAGGCTTGCTTCTGAATAATGACAATCAAGAAGAAATTGTTCAAGACAACTTAGCTGCAAGAAGACTCAACCCAACAGACTTACTCCAACCAGATGTGAGATGGCTAAGAGAACATCCACCTGAGTTAGTAGCTGGAGATGTTAGAGAAAGAGTGAGAACCAGATCCAGGACTCAAAAAGAAGCCATGTTTACTTGTTTCATTTCTCAAATTGAGCCAAATGATGTGTCACAGGCATTGGATGACACTCATTGGATTCTGGCTAAGCAGGAAGAGCTGAATTAATTTGAAAGCAATAATGTTTGGGAATTGGTTCAAAGGCCTACCCACAAAAATGTTATTGGTACTAAGTGGATATTCAGAAACAAGATGAATGAGGAAGGATTTGTTGTGAGAAACAAAGCAAGGTTGGTAGCTAAAGGGTATTGTCAAGAAGAAGGAATAGATTTTGATGAAACCTTTGCACCTGTTGCAAGATTGGAAGCAATAATGATGTTTCTTGCTAATGTAGCACACAAGAACTTCACAGTCTATCAAATGGATGTGAAGAGTGCATTTTTTAATGGACTTTTAGAAGAAGTCCATGTGGAACAACCTCCAGGTTTTGAGCAGAAAACTATTGGAGACAAAGTCTACAAGCTCAGGAAAGCATTGTATGGTTTGAAACAAGCACCGAGAGCATGGTATGCTACATTGTCTCAGTTTCTTATAAACAATGGATTCATCAAAGGAAAAGTTGACACAACACTCTTCAGAATTCAAGATTGAGAGAGTATATTGCTTGTTCAAATCTATGTGGATGATATCATCTTTGGATCCATAAACAAAGAGCTGTGTGACCAATTCCCAAACCTTATGCAAGGAAAATCTGAGATGAGCATGATAGGAGAGCTGACTTTCTTCCTAGGTCTTCAAGTCAAACAAATGAAGGATGGAACGTTCATAAGTCAAACCAAATATACAAAAGATTTAATGAAGAAGTTTGGTATGGAAGAGAACTCATCTGTGAAGATTCCCATGAATACTTCTGTGAAGATGGATATGGATGCAGAAGGAAAATCAGTTGATAAAATAAGATATAAAACACTTATTGGATCTTCACTCTACTTGACTGAAAAGCAGACCAGACATCACCTTTGTTGCAGGTGTAAGTGCCAGATTTCAGTCTGCTCCAAAGGAAAGTCATATGACTGCAGCTAAAAGAATCCTGAGATATTTGAAGGGAAGCCAAGAAGTTGGTTTATGGTATCCAAAGGAAGGTGAATTTAAGCTGACTAGATACATGGACTCAGAATATGTTGGATGTATAGTTGACAGAAAATGTACATCTGGTACCTGTCAAATGCTTGGAAACAGAGTAGTTTATTGGTTCAGCAAGAAACAAAACTTAATAGCCACATCCACAGCTGAAGCAAAGTACATTGTTGCAGGCAGCTGTTGTGCCCAAGTGTTATGGATGAGGCAACAACTGAGGGATTATGACATTGAAGAAAAGGATATTCCAATTATGTGTGATAACACAAGTTCCATTGCAATCACTCAGAATCCAGTATTGCACTCAAGAATCAAGCACATTGATGTCAGATATCATTTTATAAGAGATCATGTTGAAAAGAAAGACATCACATTGGAATACATAACAACTGAAAAGCAATTAACTTATATATTCACAAAGCCCTTATGTGAATCAAGATTTGAAGAACTTAAGAATGAGGTTAGATTGATTGAGTTGTGTTAGAGTGCTCATAAGACTCATTCAACGGAGTTAAAGATTGAAGAATTGCATATCACAAGAGTTTCCCTCATTCAGCCAAGGGAAACAGCTTTTATGGCTTTTCAGCCAAATCGAGTTAGCTGGATAGCCGAGTATTATTCAGTCAAATCAATGAAATAGAGAAGCAGAGTCAAGCCATGAATGAAGATAGTTGAAGCATTTATGAGCTAAGTGACAAAACGAGGTCGTTTTCATTTAAGCGAGAATGTTTTACAATTTACGGCAGCATCATTAAATGCTATCAGTTAAAAGCTGCGACGGTTTATTTATGATTGAATATAAATGCTGCCACATTTAATACGAAGTAATTAGTGCGTTTTGAAGATTTGATCTCAGCCGTTGATCAACTTTCAAACTTTTAGAATTCTGAAACCGTCTTCTCAAGTCACGTATAGAGAGAAATTTCATATTCTCTCTCTTCACTTTCATTCTCTTGCATTCAAAAGACTTCCAGAAATTCTCTCTGCAAACCAAACACTAGTTTTTTGTTCCTATACTTAGAAATTCAAAATGGCCCCAAAACAAGCTGCTTTGGACTTTGGAAAACTTGCTGAGAAGATCCACACCGGTGCCCTGGTAGATTTTGAAGGCCTTTCCAAGCAGGCGGTGGACAAGGAATTGACTGAGAAAATTGCCTGTCATCTGGAGAAATCTGGGTTGAAGAGATATTTCACTCTGAAGATGTCTAAAACCTTCCAAGAGGAGGTTGATATGTTCTTCATGAACGCAACTGTTCACGATGATGAATTCGCTCCCATGTGCATGGGAAGGAGGTTAAGTTGGTTGTGGCTAATTTGACAAAGTTTTTGCATCTTCCGTCCAGCGGACTCAAAGAATTAACAGGAAAAGAGTTCGATTTGGTGAAGGTATGGAAGGAAATTGCTAAGCCTGAGGGGGTTGGAAAAGTGAACTACTTTCCCATCAAGAAGGTCATTAAAGAATACTACCACAACCTGATAGATGTGGTGGCCAAGTGCGTGGACATGAAGTTTCGGTCATTCAATCGTTGTCCCAAACTAAGCTGATCGTCATGGATGCAATCGTGGAGGAGGTTGAGGTGAACTGGAGCAAGTTCATCTATGATGAGTTGTGTCGGAATGTCCATAATATGAAGATGGTGGACGGGGAGCTTGTGCATTTCCTGGGTTATGGCCTGATTCTAGGCTACTTGATGGAGAAGAAGGGCATATCTCTCTGCAGAGGAAAGCCCTTCCATACTAACAAAAGATGTTCAAGGCCAACCTATCAACTGCTCAGAAGAGGGCTCATGCTAAGAAGACTGCCACTTCTGAAGGGGAATCGGCTGAACATATCCCTGAGGACACAGCTGCCTCCGTTCCAGCTTTCTCCCAGAAACCTGATGTTGTCATTCCCACAGTGACAAAGAACAAGGACAGCTACTCCTCGTAAGCCAGCTGTTAAGAAGCTGAAGATCTAGTGTCACAACCACATTCATAATAAAAAAAATGAAAAGAAATAAAAGAGAAAGATAGTGGAGAAATTGGGGGATAATGGAGGGGGAAGTGGAGAAAAGAAAAAAAAATAGAAAGTGGAGGAAAGTGGGGGATAATGGGAAAATAGTGGAAGAAAAGAAAGAAATAAAATTTAATGAAGGATAGAGTGTGATAGAGAGATTGGGTAAGAGAAGAAATAAGAGAAGAGAGGAAGAAAGAAAGAAAAGAAAAGAAGAGGAAAGAAAAAGAGAAAAAGAAGAATGAGAGGAAAGAAAGGAGGAAACAAGGAAAATACAAGAGATATAATTCAATTTCACGAGCATACAAAGATTAAGTCAAGTCAAATTTTAGTTTATAATTAATAATATGTTTTTCAAAGAAATGGGTGTACATTTTTCTATGATGCTGGAGTGAGTGGGAAATGGGCACGTGGGATGGGTGTTTCGATAATGTGCCGCTTGGGCTAATGTTAATGCTAAAGGAAATCGGCCTTCGGGAAAAATATTAATCGGGTTCCAAATAACAAGGCCCACTGCGACCCTGAGTAGTACAATGTGTCACCAAGTGAGCTCGCGTCCTAAGAAAATTTTAAGAACTTATAATGAAATATTTTTAATTAAAGGAAGCAAAAAGTCTTCGAATAAATGTTATAATATTGCATTAGGCATGCATTCATGCATGAGATTACTTGTTGAGCCTTTTAAAGCTCATTCCATGAATATTTAATATTTTCAGATGAGAACTCTAATGAGGAAGAAGATGGCGCAGCGTAGTGACTCGTGAACCCACGTCTTTCATGATTTTCATGTCTTTCAAGTTTTCAAAATAAATAAAAAAAGAGTATGAATATAATTTCTATTTGGATGTTGACTGTCATTTTCATTTCATTGTGTATGTTTCTAGATTTCCAGTTGTTTCAATGATTAGTCGTTCTTTTCGCTGTAAACTTTGAAACAAAGTAACGTTTTATTATTCCATATTTTTAAGAAATATTTGAAGTATTTCTATTATTTCCGCATTGAAATTTAATAAGCTGGAAGGTGCTACATTTGTATCAGAGTCAAGGCTTTTAAAATCGGTTCTATAGACTTCAAAAGTTTTTCTTTAGAAAATATTTAAGCCAAAAAGTCATGGGTTCTAAGTCGCGCTTCGAGCATCTCCCTCCGCAATTCATTAAGGATTACATTTACTTTCATTAGTAATTGATATTTTTTATTTCTATGAAATGCATGCGTGTATGAAATTGATTGTTTTTTAATTGAATAGAAGATAGATGAACTTCATATTTTATCTGATAAAAAAAAACATTTTATATGCAAATAAAATTATTCACATTATTTTACTTCAAATTCCAATATGATTGTTATAATGATACTATTTCGCATTAAGTTTTACCGTATCAGAAGAATGCTAGTGATTACTTACACTAAGTTAGAAAATAATATTAGAACGAAACATATGATTGCGATAATTTAAAGAACATAATAAACTGATTTCAGTTAATATAAAATAAATCGCAACAATCGCTCGACTCACCAAGACGACAATGGTTCCAACACCAACAATGCTCAAGGGACTCCCCTTACTGTCGAGGCTCTCTTGCAAGCTTTGACTACTTTTGGTGATACTAATCAGACTAGACGCGCTGACATCCCTGAAAGAAATTGGTTATCGGACTTTCTTAGGTTATCCCGGCCATCTTTGGCGGGTACCACTAATCCTATCAAAGCTGAGGGATGGCTTACTGATATGCGAAAAATCTTTTCTGTAATTGATTGTACTGACGAGGAACGTGTTAACTATGCAACGTTTGTACTGCGAGGCGATGCTTGTGGTTGGTGGGTGATGGTGCAACGTCAGATTGAGGGCGACGCTAGTCCCTTTACTTGGAAAAGGTTCACAAAAGTTTTCTATGATAAGTAATTTCTGAGGAGTGTTCACCAACAGAAGGAAAGAGAATTTGTACAGTTGGAATAGAGGAACCGTACGGTGGCTGAATATAAAGAAAAATTTGCCAAATTGTCCAAATTTGCTCCTGGCTTGGTTGCTACTAAGGAACGAAGAGCGTGACAATTTGAAGAAGGGCTCCGATCCCAAATCAAGCTTGCAGTGACTCCTTTTGAGCTTACTACTTATCACGAAGTTATCAACAAAGTTATGTTGGTGGAAAGGGCTCAATCTGTTAATCGGGAAGAGATGATGATCCAACAAGGAGGACCAAAGTTCAAGAAAGAGAACCCAAATGTTTGGAATAATAATGGTCAGAAAAGAAAGCAAGTACAAGTTTCACATGGTGCCTCACATAATAAACAATTGACGACTGTTTGCACTAAATGCAGCAAGGCATATAGAGGAGAATACTTGTTTGGTACAGGTGTTTGTTTTAATTGTAAGAAGCCTGGACATATATCATTAAACTGCCCAGAGAGGAAGAAGTCCACACAGGCTAGAGTGTTCACTATGACACAAAAAGAAGCCGAGGAAGTAACAGACGTGGTGGCCGGTAATAAATTAACTCTTGCAATTTTTTTTTCTTTCGAATTTCATATCATTATGTTCATACATGTTTTGAGTATATAATTATTTTGTAGGATCTATGAATGTTTGTAGTATACCTGCTTATGTGTTAATTGATTCTGGTGCTTCGCACTCCTTCATAAATTCCAAATTTGCAATGAACCTTTCCAATTATGCTACTTCGTTGGACACTCTTTTCAACATATCAACTCCATCAGGGGATATCATGAACTCAGGCTTAGTTTACACTAATTGTCCAATTTCCATTGATGGGAGAGAGTTATCTGCTAATCTTATTGGGTTGAATATTCATGACTTCGATGTCATTATAGGAATGGATTGGTTGTCCAAACATCACGCAACAATCGATTGCCAAACTCAAAGGGTAGTCATTTATTCTCTTCAGGACTACCAATTATTCTTTCAAAGAGTCTCATCAAAACCTGTTAACCCTATCATCTTAGCTATGAAGGCCCGTAAACACCCGGAACAAAAGTTGTGAAGCCTATCTAGCCTCAATAATTAAAGTCTCAAAGGAATGTCCTCCTATTGAACAAATTGCTATTGTCTGTGAGTATCCCGATGTATTTCCTGAAGAACTACATGGTGTTCCACCAGAGAGAGATGTGGAATTTGTCATATAATTAGTGTCTGGAATGACACCTATATCCAAGGCACCATATTGAATGGCTCCTGTGGAACTGAAAGAACTTAAGGAACAACTACAAGATTTGCTCGATAAAGGATTCATTAGACCGAGTTTCTCACCTTGGGGTGCGTCAGTCTTATTTGTCAAAAAGAAGGATGGGACGATGAGATTGTGTATTTATTATCGTGAATTTAATAAGGTGACCATCAAGAATAAATATCCTCATTGAGGAATTATTTGACCAACTTCAGGGTGTGGGGTATTTTTCTAAGATTTGAGATCAGGCTACCATCGATTGTGCATTCGAGAAGAAGACATCCCAAAAACCTCATTTCGTTCTCGATATGGTCACTATGAATTTCTTGTGATGCCTTTTAGTTTGACCAATGCCCCAACCGCATTCATGGACTTAATGAATCGAGTCTTTTCTGGTTATCTTCATCAATTTGTCATAGTCTTTATTGACGATATCCTTATTTATTCTCGGTCGAAGAAAGAACACGAACAACACTTAAGACTAGTATGGCACAGATACCGAGAGAAAAAGCTATTTGCAAAATCAGTAAATGCGGGTTCTGGTTAGACAATGTTCCTTTCTTGGGACATATTGTTTCTCGAGAGGGGATTTCTATAGATCCTAGCAAGGTTAAGGTGGTGAAAAATTGGCCTACACCAAATAACGTATGAGAAATATGCAGCTTCCTTGGGTTAGATGGCTACTACAGAAGATTCGTCGAGGGTTTCTCTAAGATCTTCACTCCACTAACTCAACTAACGAGGAAGAACACTAAGTTTCAATGGGACGACAAGTGTGAAAAGAGCTTCGTGGATTTGAAAGAAAGATTGACGACAGCTCCAATTCTTACACTGTCGAATGGGATTGATGGTTTCATTATCTATAGTGATGCATCGTTAAAGGGTTTAGGTTGTGTTCTTATGAAACATAGGAAAGTAATTGCATACGCTTCTAGACAACTGAAGGATTATGAGAAAAATTATCCAACTCACGAACTGGATATAGCAGCTATGGTTTTTGCATTAAAAATATGGCGACAGTACTAAAAGGGGGATAGTTGTGAAATTTACACCGATCATAAAAGTCGAATATATTTCTTCACTCAGAAAGAACTTACATGAGACAACGCAGATGGCTCATACTAGTGAAGGACTACTATTGCATTTTCAATTACCATCCAGGTAAGGCCAACGTGGTCGCAGACGATTTGAGTTGTAAAGGTCAAGGATCCATTTCTACTTTGCATGTGGTTCAACAGATGTTGTTAAAGTACATACAAAACCTTGAGTTGGAAATTATTTCTTGAGAAAAGATGAGTTATTTGGCTACCTTGACTTTACAACCGTCAATCCTGGAAAGGATAAAAACTGCACAACTAGATGACCCAAAGTTAAACAAGATTGGTTTAGAGGTTATTGAAGGAAAGCGACATGATTATGTGATCTCAACAGATGGAACTTTACGTTTGGATAATAGACTCGTAGTCCCCAACAATGAGGACTTGAACCTAGAGATTATGAAGGAAGCTCACAACTCTCCTTACTCCATTCACCCGAGAAGTACGAAGATGAAACATAACCTCAGTAAACATTTTTCATGGGTTGGCATGAAAAAGGATGTGGCATAATATGTCGAGAGGTGTCTTACCTGTCAACAAGTCAAGGCTAAACATCAAAGACCTTATGGTCTTTTGCAACCATTAATGATTCCTGAGTGGAAGTGGGAGCATGTTGGTAGGGATTTTGATATGGGACTGTCGAAGACTAAGATGGGATTCGATTCTATCTGGGTTATAGTTGACCGTCTAACCAAGTCCACGCATTTTCTACCAGTGAAAAGGATGTATAGCATGGAGAAATATGCAGAACTGTATATAAGTGAGATAGTTCGGTTGCATGGAGTACCATTGTCCATTGTGTCAGATAGGGACCCTAAGTTTACTTCCGCTTTCTGGAAAATCCTACACCCAAGCTATGGGTACTAAGTTAAGTTTCAGTACAACTTTTCATCCACAAACTGATGGACTATCAGAGAGAACAATTTAGATACTTGAAAATATGCTCCGATCATGTGTGATAGATTTTAGTGGTACTTGGGATAAATTTTTACCACTAGTGGAATTTTCGTACAACAATGGCGATCAGGCTTCTATTGGGATGGCTCCTTATGAGTCTTTGTACGGAAGAAAGTGTCGATCACCAGTGCATTGGGATGAAGTCGGTGAGAGAAAACTAATAGGACCTGAGTTGGTCCAACAGACAGCTGAAGTAGTTGAGAAAATCCGACAATGAATGAAAACTGCTCAGAGCCATCAAAAGAGCTATGCTGATAAGAGAAGAAAGCCATTAGAGTTTTCTTTTGGAGATATGATTTTTCTTAAAATGGCACCAATGAATGTTGTTATGAGGTTTGGAAAGAAAGGAAAGTTAAGTCCTCGCTATATTGGACCATTTGAAATTTTAGAGAGGATAGGTAGTTTGGCATATCGAATTGCCTTACCACTAGCACTATCTGGAGTTCACAGTATCTTCCATGTCTCGATGCTTAAGAAGTATATTCCAAATCAATCACACATTTTAAGTTACGAGTCACTCAATATTCGTGACAATCTGACATATGAAGAAACACCATTTAAAATTGAGAAGGAGCTTAGAAGAAAGAAATTTGTATTAGTAAAGGTCATATGGAGGAATCACACTATAGAAGAAGCTACGTGGGAACACAAAGATGAGATGTGTGTTTTATATCCCCAACTATTTGGTAAGCACTGAGCTAGATATACGATTTATTTTCGCGCATTAGAATATTTTTATATATAGTTGTAAGTTTCGAGGACGAAACTTTTTATGAGGAGAGGAGAATGTCACAGCCACATTCATAATAAAAAAAATGAAAAGAAATAAAAGAGAAAGATAGTGGAGGAATTGGGGGATAATGGAGGGGAAAGTGGAGAAAAGAAAGAAAAAAAAATAGAAAGTGTGGAAAAGTGGGAGATAATGGGAAAAATAGTGGAAGAAAAGAAAGAAATAAAAGTTAATGAAAGAAAGAGTGTGAAGAGAGATTGGGTAAGAGAAGAAATAGGAGAGAGAAGAAGAAAGAAAGAAAAGAAAAGAAGAGGAAAGAAAGAGAGAAAAAGAAGAATGAGAGGAAATGAAGGAGGAAACAAGAAAAATACAAGAGATATAATTCAGTTTTTGGTACAAATTATCCGAGAAGTTTGAAGGTTTCGTAATTTTTTCTTTAGCTTCATATTGAATTTGGTTAAGTTTTACTAATCCTATTATATAATAATTTATGTATAGATTCTACTAGGTAGAAGTCGGATATATTTTTATCATAGTTGATTTGACAAACCAGGCAAGTAATCCCTTTAGTTTCATATAAATTAGGATTTTAATTATTGTTATTTAATCAAAAAGCCTGCTACTTAATTTACTTGTATGATCCACCTACAGGCCACAATCGAGTCGCATGTATGTTAATGTATATCATATTATTATAGAAGTATAACCATGCTCATTAGGATAATAGATTAACTTACATGTTCAAAGAACATATGATATATATATATATATATATATATGTTGGGAAATTTATTGTTTAGATTTTGATGAATGCCATGTAAAACTTAAACTAGAAAGTTGGCACCCCATTTTCCTTGTAATTTGTATTGCAATAGATAGGGCCGAATAAAGCTGAGTCAAGTCAGCTTTGCCTGGAAATACAAGAAGTCAACTGAAGACTAAAGTGAAGACTCCGCTGAGGAACAACTGAGTATGGGCAAGAAGAAGAGTCAAGAACTCGACTGATGGTGTATCAGCTGAGGAACAGCTGTATGGAGAGTCAGTCAAGTCAACTCAAGGAGTCAAGTCTCAAGTTGAAGTGACAGATGAGTCATCCAATGTCTGGAAGCTAACTCAAGTCACCTGGGGAATAAAAGATTGCAGTCAAGTCAAGACAACTGAACGAGATCCATTGATGAAAGTCAAGAATATTACTCAAAATAGTAACTTGTTAAAGTTGTCAGAGATAAAGTGTTAGTTCCAGTTGTGTGCAAAAGGAACGAACCAATGGGAAGCACTGCACTGTGTCGATCTGTTTTAAATCTTTGCAAAGTCATTAAATACGAGTAAATATCAACATCAAGGACTTCAACAAGAGCCAACGAACACAAGTGACTTTTGAAAATCAGCCTATCTCTTCAACGGACAGATTTTTGAAAGTTCACTATAAAAGGCTGAGGAATCACATTGAGAAAAGGTTACCTTGAATACCTGAACCACGAACGAGCAAGCAATATTCAAAAACTGTAACCTGCAAATATTCTCAAGTTATTCAAGCAAAAATCCTCAAGCCTAAATCTCGAAGGAAATTGATCCAACACAAAGTTGTGAAGGAAAGACAACTTCAAACTGTTGAAGAGGAAACTTTTGAAGAATCAAAAGGGGTCTACTTTCCAAGGAGGATTGTAGGAAGGTTCAAGGTCGAACCAATCTCAAGTTATTGGAAGGCTTCGTGATTAAATCCAAGAAGCTTGAGAAAGTGAGTTGAAGTAGCAAGGCAGCTGCCCTTTGAAGAAGCTGAGTCGGACGAGAAGCCAACTATGTGACCAAGGCATCTCCAGACTGAGTCCAAGGAGCAAGTCAGCTGCGTGATCAAGACTTGTCTCTAGACTGATAACCACTTTGTAAATTGATCATTACCTAGTGGATTCCTCTAGGAGTTGGAGAATAGAGGAGTAAAAGAATTACCCCATCTTCGAACCTCTATAAAATTTACTTGTGTCATTTACATTTCAGCATATTTACATTCCCCGCACACATATTTTATATCTCACGATAATTTGTCGCCTAACCGATAAATTACTAAGTGCTAAAGTCAAGTGTTAAAACAAAGTTAAATCAAATTCAAGGGTGTTAAGTCTTCCGCTGAAAAACTCATCACAACCAAGTTAAGGTTTAGACTAAACAGCTCTATCGAGTCTGTTGAGTGGCTAACTCTGCTGATTAACTAACTTAGTTGTCCCTCAAGGACTTAGCTGTGTATTAACTCTGTAATATTTTAAAAGGACTAAAATCGAAAAGTTGGTAAGGTTTATTCAACCCCCCTTCTAAACCTTACTTACACCCCTTGGGACCTACAAGTGGTATCAGAGTAGTTCGTTCATTGAGCCTTCCGCACTGGTTACTGAACTAGATCTCCAATCTTTCAAAGAAACTTTTAACATTTGCACTTTCAAAAGATATTTTTATTCAGCAAAGTTATTGAAGACCCCATGGCAATTGAGACTGCCAGGGAAATGTTCAATTCCTGAGGATGTTCCTACATTGGCCGAGTCCGAGTCCACTGAACCAATAGTGATCTATGCCTTGATTGACTCAGAAGTTGAGTTCTCCGACTTTAAAGACGATTCTTACAATCCAGTTGAATCAGATCAGGAGGCTAACTACTTGGAAGAATGAATGAAAGCCTCAAGGATGAAGTTTGTACTTGTCTATGGGTCACCCCCAATGGTTCCATCACCTGCCTGTGATGCTGCTGAGGCAGCTGAGGCACAGACTACTCAAGAGGAAGAAACTATTGTTGTGAGTGAAGCTTTTGAGACAACTGAGGCACAGTCAGCTCGGCAGGCTTCCACAACTGCCACTGCCAATGAAGCTCAAACAGCTGAGGCAAACAAAGCTACTAGCCATGGTGAAGAGCGAAGTATTCCCGAAGTAGGAGTGGGAATTTCCTCGCAACCTATTGGCATGTTCGAGATGGTGCGATTCCTATTTATTGAAGAGATCCCGTTCAAAGCTGACACTGCGGAGAAAGCTGCATGCTTCAATGTTCAAGTAGACCCAACTGATTTACATGTTCCAGATGAGTCGAGGATAATCCCATTTGGCCATGACTTTGAAGCTCTCCTTCCTGAGGATTCATCTCCCGAAGCAGCCGACTTCCGACGAGCCTTCCGGGCCATGTGCGAGGAGATGGAGGCTATGGAAAAAAGGTTTGTTGCACTGAATGAAAGGATAGATAATCATGATGCCACGATTTATGGGGACATCCGCGGAGCAGTGCTAAGAATCAGATATTAGGCTCAACAAACTAAGGCTCTTCACAGGGAACAAGTAGGCTACTTCAGACAGCTATTCTCAAAGTTGTTGGTCTGGGGAGCTGAACAAGTTCAATTTTAGTAGAGACAAAGGGACAACATTGGTCGCATGGAATGCAATCATCTTGCTAACATGGAGATGCTGTAAGTATCAATGGAGAAGAAAATAGAGCACATGGAGGCGTCACTAAAAGCTAAAATCCTGGACATGAAGGAACAAATGTACTCACTCTGCTCTGACCAGAAAGCAGTTGACTCCATCACTCACAGAAAATTGGACTCTCTCCTTCAGTCAAATCAAATCCCTCCTACTCTCTCAATAGCAGGTGATGATGCCAAAAAGTAAGAATATAAATCTAAGAATACCCCATGAAAATAAATTTGAAATCTACAGGCACATGCACATCTCTCCATTCCCATCTGCCTCAAGAATTGTCAGCTGAAGACAAAGTTGAACTTGCCTTCAAAAAGAATCAAGATGATATATAAAGACTTGAAAGCAGGCAAGATGACAGAGTAGAAAAGATCAAAGCAGCTGAAGATGCAGAAGACTTGCTGAAGAAGTGCAGACAAGATTCAGCTGAGTAGCCAAGAAGAATTTCGGTCAAGTAAAGTAGTTGTATCTTGCAGTATACTTACAGCAGAGCATCCAAGAATCAAGGAGAAGACTCAACTTAAGGGGTAAAGCAGCTGAAGGACTTAGAGAAAGTTGAAGAAGTCCGTTGTAAAGAAAAGTCAAGACTTACCCATTTTGGTAAGAGGCAGACATGCCACCTTAAAAAGATGTCTTGTTGAAAAAGTGCAAGTAGTGGGGACCAATAGAACACCTGCAGATCTCTGGTGCATTTTCAGGCACTGCATGTGGTTAATGCCAAGGTTGGGTCAACATCAAAAGCTACAGAACAAGACAAGCCAACGAACAAGAAGTGAAGTTTGAAATTATCTATCTCTTTAACGGACGAATTTCAAACTCTGAGGAATTTATAGAGAGGGGCACAAGAGAACACAACGAATGTTGCATTAGAGAAATCTGATAAATCATGCAAGTATCTACAATACTCTCTCTCAAAGCAAAAATTCTCAATCCTCAGGCCTAAACTCGAATTGATTTTATCCAACACATTTCTATGAAAGATAGAAGATATACTTCCAAGTTGAAGAGGAAATCTGTTTTCAAAAACAAAGTGGTCTGTTCTTCCACGAAGTGAAGGAAGTTCAGTGAAGTTCAAGTTAGAACCTGGTTCAAATCCGACGGAGGGCTACGTGATCAAGTAGTGAGACAGCTGCCTTGCGAAGAGCTGAGTCCCAGGAGTGAAGCCAGCTATGTGATCAAAACTTGCTCGTACTGTTTTGTACTTTTGTAACAAAGTCAAAGTTGCATCAGTAAATTCCTCATTGAGTAGGAGAAGAGTGGAGTAGAGAAATTATCCCATCCTTGAACCACTATAAATTTTTGTGTCATTTACTTTTAGTACTTTAATTTCTACATATATATTTACTTGTGCTTATATTTGCTATCCAACTGATAATAATAAAGATTAAAACAAGTATTGATAATCAATCTTAGAAAGGAAAGACTTCCGCTGTTAAAAACCAAGAAAAAATAATTTATAAAAAACTAACTTCACTCAGCTGAGTTACTCTATCAACAACTCTCTTAGAGTCTGTTGAGTGGTTAACTCTCCTGCTGATGTTTGACCCAACTGTCTTCAAGAGACTTAGCTATTTTCTTGTGATAAAACTTTGAATTTGTTTAAATCGAAAAATTGGCTAAATATATTTTACCCCCCTCTAGACTTAGCTGACACCCCTTGGGAACTACATAAAGCTCTTTGGAACTTTATTTGGAGAAGTTTCCATTCTTGCCTTGAATTTTTTCGAATTTTTGGATTTTCTCCAATTTATTTGGGGCTCAATTTTGATGACGGAGATGGGTAGTTTTATTTTAGTTTTTTTTTATCCAAGTCATGGTGAATTTGCTATGTCATATGTCGAGTCAGCAATTAGAAGCGAAATAAATGGAATCCCCAAATTGAGAATTGATTCCCGAAAAAATTGAAATCGATGGCCAATTTAGTCCTCAAACTGCCATTTTTTTAAATTATTATCTTAAATTGCAAATTGAATAAGTTAGTGTGCTTTTTTGCCACCAGCCAATAGTTACAGGACATATTTTACAATTTAGTCATTTAATATTGCACGACACAATTAATTCGTTTTGGAATTTTTTTTTTAATATTTTGAGATATATATTTTATGAGAGTATTTGGAGTTTGACAGGTCATAATTTCTTAAAATGCGATTTCAAGTATTGGATTGTTTTCACTTTATAAAATCGTATATTGTTATTTTATGAAATTGTGATATTACAAATTTAAAATACGGATATGATACCATCAACTTAGTATTACTTTGCATATGTACATCTTTGAATAAACAAATTATTTCAACAAATATTAAATGTAGTGCCTATAATGGAATAAACAAATTAATCTGTACATGTTTGAAATTAGGGGTGTCAATTTGGGTTGGGTCCGGGTTCGTGGGTCCGGGTTCGCAGGTTCGCGTGTCGAAAACAATTAGGCCGGACCCGAATTCGACTGCTTAATTATTCGTGTCAGATTATTGAACCCGGACCCGACCTGCTTATTTCACAGGTAACCTGGACCCGACCCACTTAACCCATTTAATGAAATTATTTTAATATACATTTATTAGTTTTAACTGAATAAATTAATTTTTTTCAAAATCAATCACTATTATACACTATTCGATCAATAAACAATATTAAAATTCACAACATACAAAAAGAAATAACATAATTGCATAAATAACATAACATACTAATCATATTTTGAGGACAATATTAAAAAATACATGCATGATAATAATAAATACATAATTAAGGAGGTTTTATCATTTGAGTTTTAAAGATATGTCTTGTTTGTTGTTTTTTCTTACAATTAGTTATTTACGTAAAAAAAATTTAAATTCACAAACGGGTTAGACGGGTTAAACGGGTCATAGTAGGTTGACTCGGACCGACCTGTTTAATTGGCAGGTTAGTCGGGTCCGACCCATTTTCGACCCGGACCTACGAAGTCTGGACCCATACCCATTAATTTCGTGTCGGGTTTGCGTGTCGGGTCCTAAATTGACACCCCTATTTGAAACATATATTTGTGGAATAGAATTACTTTCGTCAA
The DNA here is from genome assembly GCA_016081115.2 of Rehmannia glutinosa. Classification (NCBI taxonomy): domain Eukaryota; kingdom Viridiplantae; phylum Streptophyta; class Magnoliopsida; order Lamiales; family Orobanchaceae; genus Rehmannia; species Rehmannia glutinosa. Next base: position 34,222,706 of record CM071924.1, on the reverse strand, counting down.
TTGAAAGCAATTTTAATATTATTAAATTAAAAGAAAAAGAAAAATTATGACTTGATTAACAAGAAAAAGAGATAAGTTTGATATTCTACTTGATTAACAAGTAAAAGAGAACTAATTTCCTTAAACTATAAATGCAGCTGTGCTCAATATAAAATTGGAGTAGTTAACTCGAAAATGCGTCTCCTCCACACTAAACGGCTTTCCGCCGCTCTCCGGTCCTACGCCGCAACTGCTGCTTCAGCCGTGACTCCACGCAACCGTCAGAACTTCACGACTTGCATCCACCGGATCAAATTCCAGTCGTCCGTTCACGCGTCCGGAGGAGGCCTCCTCGACTCCCCATGGTCAGCCACCCAGCTCCGCCACGCCAGATTCACCGGCGCTGATGTATGCCTCTCACCTTCACGTTGGTGAAATTTTGGTTTTCTTTCTCCTTTTTATGGTTTTTCAACTTGTAAACTTCGATTGGAAAATCTAAAAATCGTTGGCGCAATGGTTATTCCTAACTGAATTCTAATTGCCGTTTGCAATATTATCATTAGTTTTATTACGTTCCTTGTCGAATTGGAAACTTTTCCTTTCTCATTGTCTCGTTCTTTCTCGGTAAGATTCAGTTAATAGATTAGCAAACCCAGTCCTGAAAATTCTCGAATTACTCTGGACAGTGGACAGTATTTGCTCATAAGGATGCTTCAGACAGCTTTAGAATGTAAAGGAGCAATTGCACGCAATGAATTTCAACTTTGTTGCGATGGAATTTAGATAATTTGTTACTAAATTTCTGAATGTTCCTAACTCAAGCAAAATGGAAAACAGATGGTGATTATAAGCTTTTTGACCATCATTATTGTCTTTTGGTCGTGGATCCACATCCTCTCCAGAAAACTCAAAGACAACTAGAATTTTTGTGATACAGTTCAAGGAAAGTCTTTAATTATTTCCAGCCAACCCATTTATGTGGATAGCATAAAATTCTCTTGGGCATTGTAAGGAGGGCCTTGAGTTCCTTACTTTTGTGTTTCATGTTTATTTTTACTTTGTGTAGGTAAGACGAGGAAATGTTATTCAAAGAAGAGGTTAGATTTTCAACATTCATGTATAGTGATGATATTTGAATAATTAACCACACATGCTGAGAGCTTACTATGGCATGGTTTTTGGATTGCTGTTGACGCATTACAGGAAAGATTTATGAGGTAATTATTCAGCAGTAAATTTTTATGTTTTATGGTGTTATTTTCTATGGGCATTGATTATGAAGTTATTTTTATGGCGCTCAATGTGTAAACGGAATTTTGTTTAGGTGATAAAAGCGCATCATACTACCCAAGGAAGAGGAGGAGCTATAATACAGGTTTCATGCTAATATTTGTAGACCATGATATCATTGGTCGTCTTCATTTATTTCTTACTCTTAATATTTGTGCCTGTAAATCGACAGTCCTTGCTGTTTCTTTTTTAGATGATTGCTCTTTTCTGCATTTTCCATTGTTCATATTTTAGATGGGAATCAAGTGACCAATTGTGTCTCATCAAATTTTTAATTTTTTTCAACATATTATATGATTTTCCAATGACAGATCTTGAATTTTAATGTTTGGAAAAGTTCTTCGATTTTAATTTCCGGGTGAGTTTAAATGCCTATCCAATTGAAAAAATCTTGAATTTAAATTCTTCTTGGCCAAATATTGACAGGTGGAGCTCCGTGATGTCGATAGTGGAAGCAAAGTGAATGAAAGGTTGCGAACTGATGAGACATTGGAAAGTATGCACCTTTTTTTCAGAATTCTCATCAGAACGGAGAAAAAAATGCCTAATTTTGTAGTTATATTTTCTGTTAGTACTTGTTCTTTCCTAACTACTGATTCATTTTTAGGAAATTAAGGGTAATTTAATTTGAAATAACGATAAGTATTCCATTTCCATGTGTAGTTGTGCTTCTAGCTTCCTCTCTGCATCCATTGAAGTTATGTACTACATTGTGGAACAGAAGGAAACTTATTGAGGCAGAGCAAATTATAGTTAAATCTATGCATTCTTTTGGACCGACGGACTAGTATAAGATTATAAAAAAGATACAACAAGAAGAACCTAATCTACAATCCATGATGTTCCGCTCTTCCTCAGTTTCTCATTCTTCGTCATTCTCAAATGCATGGCTTCTGGTTTATGTTACATATAAGCTAGATGACTGAATTGATTAGGATTTAAGTCTTAGGAAGAATATGATTAGTCAGGGTTTGGGACTCGGGATGATCTTGACATAAAATAGTCATTTAGAATTGACGCTCACGCTATGGAGTGAATGACACTGGTAGTATTTGCTCCTGGTAAAAACCAACTTGAAGAAAGCTATTGACTTGGAGTAAGAGTTCTCTATGAAGTTCTGTAGTGACTACCAATTGAAAGGGTCTATCTTGAATTTACTTCAAATATATTATGCACTGAGGCTATCTGACTAATGTGCACATTAGGATCTATTGCAGCATATCGGGATATTTTTTTTGCTTCAGAAGTTTACATCTGTATCAACTTAATCACATGGCAGATCTTTTCTGAAATGTGTACATGTCCATTTTGCGTAGTGATCACGCACTGAATAGGCCTATGAGTACATGGAAAAGATGATTCAAGATATAACTTTCTCTTCATGTAATATCATGTTTGCAAACCTAACCTTTGTTCAGGAGAAGTCATTGACATGCTCAACCAAGGGCGCTGCTCCTGGAGTTGCCTAAACCTATAAATATCAAATCAAATCATAATCTATTTTGAGTCCGCTGAAATGGGCTGTATTATGCAGAGATATTTGTTCAGGAGAAGTCATTGACATACCTTTACACTGATGATGAAACTGGAAATATTGTGCTAATGGAGTGAGTGTTTCCCTTTGCTTTCTGTTTTTGAATTAAGCATACTCTAATTTTACTAGGGTGACACGTCTGAAAGGAGTACTAACGTGTTTTAATCTATTACCTTTTCCCAGACCCGATACTTACAGCCAGCTTGAAGTGCCAAGACACTTATTTGGTGAATCTCATGTCTACCTTCAAGGTAATGTTATTCGACCTCCAAACCTGGGGGCACCTTTCGACTTACCTTTTACTTTCTTGTGCAATCGCCACTGCGTGCCTGCCAAACTAAAGGGACAATTAAAACATGAGAAATTAGAGATAAAGAAAGTTGTCGGAAGGAAAGCACGTATCAGCAAACCCTTGAATGCAGTTGACTTAAGTAGGCGTATAGAGAACATTTATTGATAAGAATCCTGTATAACTGTAGAAGGCATGACAAACATCTTTTCATAGAGGAATGGAACAATGTCATGGGCAGTAATTGAAGCATTTTGTTTAGCATTAAAACAAAGTGTGAGATTGTTTCACAGGTCCTCAGCTTAATGGATTACAATTTGAAAATCTACGTGCACCAAATTAAATACATTGGTGATTGATAAAATAATTAGCACCTGCTTTTTTCCATTTTGCCATTTCAGTAATGTTATTGATAGCTGTAGCAACACAACAACGAAAAAAAGCCCGCACACACCTACATACACACAATTACAATTGGGGAAATGATTTCTCTTGTCCTCAAAAAGGTTTTGCATCTTTCAACATTCAGGTTATGGGAAAAAGTGAACGAGTGTATATCTTCTTGTTTGAACAATAGCTTGTTCGACATTTTGAAGTTGCTACCCCTGCTTTACACCAATTGGATATAAAGGGATTGGAATTCGTCTTTTGTTTATAGATTACATGATAACCGGTTAATATTACTCGCTTTCAATGTGCCAATAAAATGTTTTTGCTTCCACTATACACAGACGATATGGAAGTCACTGTCCAGCTTTATGATGAAAGACCATTGTCAGCATCAATTCCACACCGAGTAACATGTACTGTTGCTGAAGCAGCTGAGGCACTAAAGGGGAGTAGTAAAACCACACCGTAAGTACATTGGTTTTACTGAAATGATATAACCAATGGGAAACTACACGTACCTTGGTTATAGAAACTATATAGAACATGTGATGCTTGAATTTACAACATTTTTGGATTTGGGGTGTTACACCATAGTTTGTAGTATGGAAACTGAATGTTGCCTTCTTGATTGTTTGTGTTCCCTAGAACTTTAAGTATTTTACTGATTATTTTTAACATATTTCTCTTCATTCTTCACTTTCACAGTAATAAGAGGGTTTTGTTGGATAATGGACTCGCTGTCCAGGTAATACGCTAAACAAACACTTACTTCGTTTTATTTCTTCCTACAATTTGGATGATGGCCTTAATACTGTTTCGCCAGCTTCAAAATCTTTGTGGGTGGGATGTTTCAGGTTTAACTGAATTTGGAAGTCCTTTAAACTGGAAAACAATTGAGACTTCCCCCACCCCCCCCCCCACCCCAAGAAAAAAAAAGACTAATGGAGAAGAAGATTAAATTTGGAAGAGAATATGATCACGTTAGTAACTATCTCATTAAAGCCATTGGGGTTGGTGAGGAATAGATGTGCCTGCTTTTATGACTTGTTAAAAACCAGCTAGGTGAGAGGATGCTGTAAAGATTTTTTGTGCATTTTATTTGTATTCGTACTTCTAGTATGTTTCACGTTTTGTGTTTTTGACTCTTGAAAACAAGTTTATAACATTTTCGAGAACTTTTTCCAGTGCTTTTGAGATATTTTCCGAACATAATTTCTTGAAAAAAATTAGACATGTTTACTATCAATTGTTTTATCATTCTGAAGAGCTCGTCTGTGCTAAATAAATTTGTACTCATGTAATAATGGTGCCAGACCATAACATACCAAAGCATTGCTTTAAATAACGATAACAGAAAACTTGACCTGAATATGAGTGGCTTTGCTATCTCTGATATATTATTTACCTTCTTGTTCTTTTGCAACTGCGAGGAAAACATTTAACAACTTTTTGGGTTTTAATGTTTTTTTCCTTATTGGCTGATACTTTCCTTGTAAAGCGAGTAATTCTGAAACTTGTGAATACATGAATGAGAAAATGACATTTGTTATGCTTCGAGCTCACCATTTGTTTCGTTTGGCTTAATCATCATGTAACTGAGCATTGTTTTTCTTTGTTTTGAGCTTTTTATAAAGTTCTAGCTGGCATCTCAGTTTTGATGGTTGCATGGCCTTCTCGACGCAAAGAATGTACGATATCTTCATATGACTTTTTTGCATAACTTATAATAGGTCCCAGCTCATATTGTAGCCGGAGATAAGATTATTATCAATACCACTGACAACACTTATGCTAGCAGGTGAGTTGTAAAGCTTATGGGCCTGTTTGTTTATGTTTCCATGGTTCATTTCCAGTTTCTGGAGTTGGAAATAGAATTTTGAAAATTTATTGGTTTTCGTGTGGAAATTGGGATTGTGTTTGGATGAATGAATTGAAATGTGTTTTATGTAGGGTTGGAAATGAGATTGTGTTTGGTTTGAGTAGTTTTGAAATATTATTTTATGTATATAATAATTGAAAAGTTGGTAGTGGTGGGGTCCACTTCAATATTTTAATTTGAATATATAATATTATATTTGTAAGATTATAGTTAGTGGGTCCCATTAGATAGTTATAATTTAAAAATAGTAATATTTTAAGTAGATAAAGTTGGTAATGGTGGGTCCCACATATATAATTGGGTTAAAATATGAGAATAGTGATTGATAAGTAATGATGAGTGATGTAGGGTAGTGTATAGGTTTGAGAATAGAAATTATAGGTTTGAGATGTTGTTTTATGTGAAAAATAGAAAATGAAAATGATGATTTCCATTGGAAATTTTATGAACAAACATGATTTCACTTTTATGTATAGTTGGAAACTGGAAAGAGGCCATTGGAAACATAAACAAACAAGGCCTATATTTACAATAACTAGAAGATTTTATCTTATTCGTGTAGACATTTTCATGATTTTCATTTCTCCATTTTCTCATTGTTCTCGTGTACTATTTTACAATTTCACAATTTATAGATGAAGTCCGTTATGCTGTGTGTTTCGGTCTGCCTAACAATTGCTGTCTTGTTTTTCAGGGCTTGAACAAGATATCTTCATAAACTTGTGCACAACTGGATCCTTTTGAAAGAAAGCTCCCCCGTGTTCTCGTTTTTGCAGTCATAGTTGATTGTAGCTTAAAATTTCACGAGATCTTATTATTATTATTTTCTTGGCATCCATATAATTAGTATATATGTTAGTGCAGATTAGATTAGGGAACCGGATTTGCACTACGATCTGGTACTTTTCACCATTTATTTCAGCAGTTCTTATATCATTGAAACCATTATCCAGTTTAATGAGTTCATGAGAGTCACAGTGTTTGCCTTATGAACTAAGCAACCTTTTATTGTCACCAAAAATTACTGTGAACACTAAGCTAAGGTTTCCGTGACACCCATTGGTGGAGAGACCTCGTAGTCGTGGCTTCCTCTTTATAACAGATAACAAAACCATCAATTCGCACATTGCTGCTATGATTTCGTAACCAAAAACAATAATGATACGACGCAGGCCATTAGACAAGGGACAATTACAAAAACACCCTTGACGTTTGGGCTAATTACAAAAAACCAGAGATTTTTGGAAATTACAAAAATATCTCAAAGTTTGATGTTGTCTTAAATTTAAGGGTTTAAATGTTATATTTCTATAAAATTGAGAGGTTTTTAAAATGTTTTTCGCTTATGAAGGAGAAAAATGTAAGACATTAAGAAATTTTATGTAATTTTCAAAAAATTCTGATTCTTTTTTGTAATTACCACAAACCTCAAGGGTTTTTTGTAATTATCCCTCAAGATAATACATACTAAAATATGCACACTAGTCACGTCATAAAGACACCAGAGATACGGGGGATCCAAGAGTTAAATTATCAGAATTTTTGCTTTTAAACTATTTGTTGAATTTCTAAGGAGTAGTGGAAGTATTGATGCATACTTATACTTCCAACATGTAAGAAACAAGTTCTATATTTAAGCTTTACGACTATTCTAGGTGTCGTTTTAATTAAAACCACACGTTTTGCTGAAAAGCCCTAAAAAAATCTCTTTAAAAATGAGGTTAAAAATTGGAAAAAAAAAAAAAAAAAAGTTAAATCATTTGTGTTGGATTGATATGGGTCTGTGCTTATATGAGAAAAATGGGTATGTATCAAATCAGTGTTCTAAAAAGCGTTAGGCGGTAGTCGGGCGGTAAGTTGGGACCTAGCGCCTAGGCGGAGCCTGGACGGGGTTAGGCGGGAACTGGGCGGAGTTAGGCCGGGCCTAATCGAAAAAAAAACAATGTAGATGGACAAGGAGAGCCTAGCGCCTAGGCAGGGACTAATCAGGGCTAGTCGCGAATTTTTAGAACAGTGTATCAAATACAGAACTAACTGAAAGTTTTTTTTTGGCTTTCCGATATTAGTTATGTTAATGATAATTTGGTACAATGTTAGAAATCGAAATGACAAAGGGCATGCTTTAATTCATGAAGAATTCACAAAAGCATGCTTGAACAGATCTACCATGATACTCCGAGAAAGGAAAAGATTAATCTGAATCGGCAGAAGCATACCTGAATCAATTAGGGCTTGAGAAATCTTGATTTTGGTTTGGTCTTCCAAAACAAACGGTTTTGCCTTGAGAGTTTTCTCTGCAAACTGTAAAACATACTGTAGAGAGAATACAAAAGTTATATGGCTTAACAACCTTTGTCTTGGGGACCATAAGGGCTTTGAATAAGTATCCCCTTTATTTTCTATTTAGACCCTCAACAAATCGAAAATAACCTAATAGTATCTACACATTTAATCTCATGACAATTTGATACCCTTTTAATCCAAAATTAAAACCTTGTTAGATCACTTTAGTTGGATTGAACCGTAAGACAACTATGCACATTTAATTAACATATGTTAGTCCAAATTAAATATTTCCAACAATATCCCACTTGGACTACATATATCACTGAACAAATATGCAATAACCTTATGGCTCAAACCTTGTTGTCATATGAAGGGATATCCCTAAACAATCTCGTTGATTGTTCTAATACAGGACTAAAGAGGCTTTCATCACTTTATGCATGAATAAACCCATCAATAATCACATATACCAGTACAACCAAATGACATAGATCAATCATGGGTGTGTAGCATGGAAATTACATGTAATATGATCTAACATATCAATTTCCAACTGGTCTACCTTATTCTTTAGTGAGATTAGTCATAACCAAATGTAACAGAGTACAATAAACTGAATACTCTATATTTGTACAAAAATATTCAAATACATAAAATGTGTCCAAAATAATGTATAGAGCTATAAAATTACAGACTCCCACTAAACCAAAGTATCCTGAAACTGTATTACACCCATACGAGCAGTATGCTCGTGAAAGACCCTGGGTGTTAATCATTTAGTAAGCGGATCCGCAGTCATTGAGTCTGTCCCGATATGCTCTCTATATATATGACCATTCTGTACCCTTTCCTTCACAACTAGGATCTTTATGTCAATGTGCTTTGACTTAGTAAAGCTCCTATTGTTATTGGAATATAGCACTGCCGAATTATTATCATAATACAACTTTAGTGGTCTTTCTATATTTTCGATAATGTGCAGCCCAGTGATAAAATTCCGAGGCCATATTCCATGATTGGATGCCTCATAGCATGCTACAAATTCAGCTTCCATGGTAGAAGGTGCTACAAGTGTCTACTTAGCACTTCTCCATGAAATGGCTCCCCCAGCCAATAAGAAAATATAACCCGAAGTGGATCTACTAGTGTCTTGGCATCCAGCAAAATCAGAATCAGAATACCCTATGATCTCCAACTGATCTGATTTTCTGTATGTGAGCATGTAATTATTTGTTCTCTGTAAATACCTCATCACCTGTTTGGTTGCTTTCCAGTTATCCATACCAGGGTTACTTAAATATCTGCCAAACATACCAACAACAAATGTTATATCATGTTTTGTGCAGACCTGAGCATACATTAGACTCCCAACAACTGAAGCATAAGGAATCTTCTGCATTTCCTTAATTTCCAGATTTCCTTTAGGGCATTCTTCGAAATTAAACTTGTCTCCCTTAGCTATAGGAGTGTCTCCTAGTTTACAGTTCTGCATGACAAATCTTTGCAACACTTTCTCTATGTAGCTCTTTTGTGATAATCTAAGAATACCCCAAGAACGATCCCGATGTATCTGGATCCCCAGAACAAAAGAAACTTCCCCAAGATCTTTCATCTCAAATTTCTTTGATAGAAATTTCTTGGTATCGTCCAATAGTCCCGAGTCATTGGTGGCAAGCAGAATGTCATCCACATACAAGACCAGAAAATACACTTACTCCCACTGAACTTGTGATACACACAATCATCAACAACATTAATCTCAAAATCGAACGAGACTACTACTTGATGAAACTTGTGGTACCACTAACGAGAAGCTTGCTTGAGCCCGTAGATGGATTTCTTTAATTTACGAACCATCAACTTTGGGTCTCCAGACACAAAGTTTTTTGGTTGCACAATATATATCGTCTCATCAATATCGCAATTGAGAAACACCGTCTTTACATGCATCTGGTGTAACTTAAGGTCAAAATGTGCAACTAATGCCATAATTATTCTAAAAGAGTCTTTCGTGGAAACCGGAGAGGAAGTCTCTTTAAAATCAATGCCTTCTTTCTGGGTAAAGCCTTTAGCTACAAGACGAGCCTTATATCTTTTCACATTACCCTTTGAATCCCTCTTGGTCTTAAAAATCCATTTGCAACCAATAGGTTTTGCACCTTCAGGTAATGGGACAAGATCGCAAACTTGATTATCTTGCATTGACTTATACTCTTCATTCATGGCATAAATCCACCTTTGAGAGTTTGGATCCTGCATGGCTTGACGAAAGTTTATAGGATCATTTTCCATCAATCCATTATTATCCTCATTTTCTTGGAGAAATACCACATAATCATCCGGAATAGCATTTCTCTTCTCTCTAGCCGACCTCCTTAATGACACTTGTTCTTGAGGTTTTTGAGTTTATTTCCTGAACAGTTTCAACCTGAGTGGGGAGTTCTTCAACATTATCCTATTGAGGTTCTGGATCTACTTCTCGGCTAATGACAAGAATAGAAACTTGAACATCATCAGAAGTAGTAGTAGGTGTCGAGATCGACTCCTCCTCAAAGGTAATGTCTCTAACCTTATTTCTCCCCTCCCCAAACTCAACATCCTCAAAGAATACTGCATTTCCCGTTTCAAAAATAGACCTTCTAGTTGGATCATAAAACTTAAAAACCCTTGATTTTTCTGAGTAAACAATAAAGTAGTTGCAAACTGTTTTGGAGTCCAATTTCTTTTCATTTGGCCTATAAGGCATAGCTTCAGCTGGACATCCCCATGTGTGAAAGTGGTTTAAACTAAGCTTTTTCCCAGTCTAAAGTTCAAAAGGTGTTTTATCAGCTGCTTTAGTCGTACCCTGTTGAGAATATAAGTTGCAGTCTAAGCTTTAGGTGTTTTATCATACTCCTTACCATATCCTTAAGAGTCTTACTTCGTCTTTTAGCAACACCATTCATGCTAGGTGTCCCCGGCATGGTGTACATGTGGGACGATTCCACATTCAAAAGACCATGGACGTTGTTCTCCTGAACTATCATATATGTCGTAGTACTCACCTCCACGGTCATATCTGCTTTAACTATTTTATTGAGTTGATTCTCAACTTCAGCTTTAAAAACCTTGAACATGTCCAGTGCCTCTGATTTTTCATGAATTTGATATAAGTACCCGTAGCAGGAGTAATCATCTATGAATGATACGAAATATTGTTGATCATTCCAAGAAGCCTTAGGAAATGGCCCACAAATGTCCGTATGTATCGATTCGAAGACGTCTGTAGTTCTGTTGACACTTAATCTCTTTTATTTTGGTATGTTTTCCTTTAATACACTCAACACAACCATCAAGATCCGAAAAGTCAAGTATATCCAAAATATCGTCTGACACAAGTCTCTCAATTCTGGTTTTTGAGATATGACCTAAACGTTTGTGCCATAATTTAGCGGAATTTTCTTTATAATTTTCGGTTAGTACCGCTTGATTCAACATGCAGGGATTCATTATATGAAATAATAGTATCAAGCACATATTAGATTGTCATAAGCACTTAACGAACCGGTACCAACAATATCGAAAATAAACAAAAAACTAAACTGACAATTTCCAAATGAACAAGAGAAACCATATTTGTCCAATAAGGAAATAGAAACCAAATTCTGTCTAAACAACGGTACAACAAATGTGTCTTTCAAATCCAAAAAGAAACCAGTTCCTAATAACAACCTAAATGCCCTATTGCCTCCACTTCTACCGACTTGCCATCACCCACAAAGATGTATCTTTCACCATCATTTGGCTTTCGGTAGCTCAGGCAACCCTGCATTAAACCATTTATGTGAGTAGTAGCACCAGAATCTAACCAACAAGTGTTTCTAGGTACTGAAGCTAAATTAACTTCAGAACATACCAAAGCAAGAAATGTACCTTTCTTCGCACGCCAAGCGTGATACTTGGTAAAATCCTTCTTTTTGTGTCCAGGTTTGCCACAAAAGTAACAGTCATCCTTAGTTTCACCTTTCTGTTTCTTTTGTGTTGGACCCTTATCATTACCAACTTTCTCAACATCATTTTTCCTTTTTCCCTTATCATTAGAAGTATTGGCCAATTGAGCAATCTCAGTTCTTTCTTACTTCAACCTTCCTTTCTCTTGCACACAATATGAAATAAGCTCATTAAGAGTCTAGTACTTCTACCTTTGACAGTTGTAACTGCCCTTAAACTGATTGAATTTTGCATGAAGTGATATGAGCACTAAATGCACGATTAAGTCCTCAGACACCTCGAGATTTAGTGCCCTTAACTTTGAAGCAATGTGAGACATTTCCATGATGTACTCCCTTATGTTTCCCTTGCCTTTATACTTTAGTGAGATCAAGATAGACATAAGCGTACTTGTCTCAGCCTTATCGTTTTTAACAAAATGCTTTTCAATTTCTGCAAGGTACTCACTTGTCGTAGTAACTTCCTCAGAAGTTGTGCCTGGAAAGGCTTCTGGAATGCCACGCTTAATGATCATCAGACAAATGCGATTTGAGCGCTCCCACTTCTCAAAGTTCCATTTTTCCTCTGCAGAACTTGCATCCGTAAGAGAAGGGCGCTCAACTCTTAGTGCATAGTCCAGATCCATGCAGCCCAAAATGATCAAAATGTTTTCTTTCCAATCCTTAAAATTTGATCCATTGAGCATGGAATGTTGTTGGTGTTGGCACAAATAGAAGTAGCAGACATCATAGCTGAACAGAGAACAAAACCAAAATTATCTGTCATGCTCACATTAACTGTAATCAATCATTAAATTTAAATAAGCTGGTAACATCTCAAGGAACCTGACACAACATTAATATCAAGTCTTTGGATAGTAATATTAACTTGTAAGTGGCTGCCTCTTGTAGTGATCAAACATTGACAATAAATCATGTCAAGCAATATTGTCTCCCTTTGGGCCGACAAATAGATTACATGGATAACCTTATAATTGCCATGTATTTACCACCATTTGTATATTTCGAGCCAAGTATTAATCTTCCATAAGGCCCGTCAATACCCTCATGAATATAAACAAATACAAGCATCTAATATTTCCAATGAATAAATCTACACAAAAGAGGTCACTTTGGCGACTTCTTGTGTCAATAAATTCATTTTAAATATTAGACTAACCAATTTGGGACATGAGATGCACCAAACAAATCTGAAATAAGTAATTGAATAACGTATTAGCACATACGGTTAGATAAATGTTTTTATCAAGATTTTGATGATTTTGTTTAAATGAGTTTTTATACCAAAACAATGTTTATAAATATTGTCCAAATACTCCCAATTGATTTAAAATGTTTTTACTAATTTTTTGGAGTATTTTTTGAAGTTTATTTTTGACAAAAATCGGATAACATTTCAAGTTGGAGGTCGACCAGTCGAGCAAACAGTCGACCGATACCTAGAGAATGAAAAACAGAGAACAAAATGCACTGGACATGAAAAATTGAAGAGGGGGACCGGTCCAAGGTAGGGCCGACCGGTCAAACCCTAGGGCGACAGGTCAGACCCCCCTGTGACCGGTCGACCCCCCCTCTGAATGGTATCTGGATCGCACTAATTTTCTCCAACGTTCAAAATTTTCTATAGAGCGACCGGTCGCGCTGTGTATCTTTTTGACAGAAAATTTGTACTGTTTGAACTCCTTCAGCAAGATTTGCTTTTCATTTTTGTACAATATTTCTACATCTTGTGATCCTCTTTTTGTAGACAAAAGTGAAGAAGGAGGAGCCTATATTTGTGAAGGCTCTCCTATAAATAGAGGATGATTTGAAGACACAAGAAATAACACACAAGCATACAATACAACAAGAAATCTGCAAAATTCTCAAAGCTTTCATTTTTACATCCTTGTTGTAATGTGACTGTTCTTGCACTTGCACAATCTTGAGGTCTAGGCTTTTTGTTCTTGATTACACTTGCACTCAAAGTTTGTATACTTCATTTATTGAGTTGTAATCTTGAATTTTTCTATCATCCAAAACAAGATATCCTTGTTAGTGTTCTTGTGGTAAGAACACACTTGGGTAATCTTAGGTGTTGAAGAGTGTGGTACTCTACATAGGTGTTGAAGGAAGATTGTGGTAATCTCCTTGAAGGCGTTGTAAGAAGATTGTGGTAATCTTCAAAGGTGGTGTTGTAACAATTGTGGTAATTGTTAATAATTTTTTATTTTCTTTTTGAAATCCATTTCGGATATATCGGGGTGGTAGTAGATTAGGCCCTAGGTGGGTTGAACTACTATAAATCATCGAGTGTTGTTTAATTTCCGCATTTACATTCTTGTCATTTATTTGTTCATTCGAAAAAGAGGGCGATTTGCGAAAAATCGGCATAATCTATTGTGAAGCCCCGATTTTTCCGAACATATAATTGATCCTTTTGTCGTCTATGTATTTGATCGACTATTTTATCGCGTCACTTTGACGGGTAATTATCATTAATATATGTTTTGTATTTTATTTCATTTTATTTGATTACTTATGATCATGATCATCATTAATTCTATTTCACATTTATGATCACTTGAATGATCATTATTACTATTTTGTATTTATTAGTCACCTTAGAATTTTAAGAGACTATTTATTTTAGAGACTTTTACCTTATAGAATTAAGAATTTGATTTAGTATAAGTGATCATGAGACTTATAAGTAATCAAGGAAATCACTAATTATTTTGGAGATTGATATATTTCATCTATTATCATCAAATTTGGGACAAAAAAATATATATGGAATTACCAAATTGCCCCTATAGTGGACGGCCAACATGGGATTTTGTAGTAGAAATATCATCCAACTCTTGTACACTCACACCTTATATTCGTCATCTTGTGTATAATTATACCATTAATTCAAACATTATACACATCATCTCATACATCAATTCTTTATTACTATTTTTCCCAACATGTTGGAGTCTTCCCAACATTCCTTCTCTTTCCATACCTTGCCCATACTTTGACTAGTCTAATTGTCTCCATGCAAGAGACAATTTGCAAGACACAAAATTAATCAAAAAATCCCTCTCTCTCCCCCCCTAATGTGGACGGCCACATTGAGCAAGAAATGAACAAATTTTGTTCATTTCATCAAACACATTCTAATCATCAAGCTAATTCTCCTCCTTCTCTCTAACCTCTCTCTAAAATTCATTCACATCTTCAAATCTTCAAACACAAAAATCATTCACATCTTCAAACCTTCAAACACCAACTCTTCACATCTTCAAATCTTCAAACATAAGTTCTTCATATCTTCAAGTACCACTTCTTCACATCTTCAAATATTCAAACACAAGTCCTTCACATCTTCAAACCCATCTTCATATCTTCAAGAACATCTTCTTCCTAACATCAAACATACTTTCTTTCTTCAAACATCTAAACCAAAATAAACAATCTTACCACTTAAACACCAAAAATTCGAACACCCCTCTATCTCAAGGTAAGAAATTTCACTCCTCAATTCAACTTAAAATCTTGCTACTCATCACCTTCTCCTTTTAATTTAAGTTTATATTTTGGATTTTGAGGTACTTAGAAGACCACTTGGAGACATGCATGCATGGTGGTGGAATTTGAAGACTTGAAGAATAACTAGTAGAGAAATTTGGACTACAAGGTAAGAATTGGACACTAGAGCCCTTCTTTCTTCTTCTTTCTATTTTTTTCAAATTTTAACACCCCTTTTTCATTTTTGAGAAATAGGGGCTGACCTTAGGTGATTTTGGAGTTGAACCAAAATTTCCAAATTTGAAGCTTCAACTAGTTTCAAATCACCTACTACACAAGGTAAAGTGTAGTCTTTTCAATTTCCTTATCTCCTTCTTTTTCTCCTTAATTTTTCTCTCATTTTTCTAACTCCAATTTTTTTATATTTCTTGACTTAGGGGCTGACCTAAGTGACCTCATCCAAAATTGTGAAATTTATCCTTTTATTTCACAATTTTCCAATTTTAAGGTGGGTGGAAAAATACTTTCCAACATCTAGGTGTTTTTATTAAAATGCATGTAGAATTTTGATCATGAGCCCTTGAGATATATAAAATTTTGATCATGAAAATTCTCAAGAGTTGCTCAAAATTGCTATTTATTGAATTTTAGGTGCATGCATGTACAATTTAATGTTCTATTTGATGAATTCTTGTATGAATTGGACATGCATGTGTATGATCTTTGAAATCCATGTTTTGGATGACTTATAACCTGGACAAGTCGAGCATAATTGATTAAATTTCAATTTTGGACTTAGAAATGCAAAAATGGAAAATTGGTGGACTAAATTGCAAGAAAATGAAAGTTAAAGGACCCCTCTGCAAATTTCGAATTTTGGGACTGTACTCAGGTTCAAAAATGACTTTTGGACATTTTAATAAAGTTTTAAGAGTTTTAAGATAAATAAAATCAACCTTTAAAATCCCAAGGACTAGATTGTAAAATTTTAAAAGTTTAAGGGCTACTTTGCAAATTTTAAAACTGTACCAGACCTTAATTTTAAAATTTGAAATTTTTACTCTTAAGGTACTGGAAATGACATATTTTAAATGTATTCCAAAAATCCAAGTGTTTAGAGCTTGGAAAGTAATTTTACTAAAATTGAGGGACTAAAGTGTAAAAGATTAAACTTGAGGACCCAAATGAAATTTCCAGGACTTATGCAGCCCATGCACCTGGAAATACTAATTTAACTATAACTTAATTATATTTTGGACCCAATGTTCAAATTTCATAACAATTGGACCCCTAAAAACCTTAAAGGCAATTATTTCAAAATGGGACAAAAATGAGATTTTCAAAAGTTAAAGGACCTACACTTATTTCTTTTAAAAACTGCTTTTGTCCCAATATCCTACTAACCTTAGTGACATTGTTCAACTGGAATCACATTAAAAACCCTTCCGGTTTGTGAGTTCCAATTATTTTTAAACTAAGGGCCCGGAATGACAATTTTTACAAATTTGGGGCCAATGTGAGAAATTTATAAAAACTCGACCTCAAAACTTTAAAAACCTGAATCTCTGGACAATTTGGAGAATTTAGAAACTGACCTCATAAGTTTTAAAAGTCGGGATATTTATTTATTCAATTTTTAACCCCAAAAGTTTTAGTTTTTACAAAACGGGGCTAAATTGTAATTTTTCTTTTATAAAGGACCTAACTCAAATTATTTTCCCTTTTACTAAAATAGCCCTGGACTCTCTGACTGGAGATTTAATTAAAGTATCTTATTTTCCCAAAAACCCTTGACTTATCGGACCGATTCGACCGATTAATACCCGATCGCGGGGCGATTTTCTCGTCTTGCGGTTTTGAATCTATAACGGGACTTATGTTCCACCTAATCTTTCAAGATACCGAAGATTTCTTATCCTCCCGATAATCATCTTTATCCAAATAACTCCACCAACGCCATATTGCTACTCGTGAATTTTCAAAAAATTTCATGAACTGCTTCCCTGAATCAATAATACTCGACTGCCTGGTTGACTGCCTGTACTTGTATTTACTTTCCTGCCTGAGTCAACTTGGTGTGTCGAGCTCATAGGGAATGGATACGTCGGGGGATGGAACCGGCAGCAGCTCGGCTGCTATTCCACTCTTCCGCCCCATCGCCCTAATCCCGCAAATCGAGGGACGGAGTGTCCAAGGAAGCGGGTCGTAGTACTTGAGGTATAATCGGGATTATGACAAATCCGAGCCTTGCAAGCTCCACTGCTGTGGATTTTGTCTTTGCCTACGAGCGATAAGGTGACAGTCTTGGACCATCTTGCCCGGGAGTTACAAGGAAGAACGAAGGAATCGTTGTCCGATCCACACGATTCGAGTTATCGAACCTGTTTGGTTGGCGCTACAAATCCGTGCACGCAACCGCTACTTGTTTTGCATTGGTTGGCGCTACAAAATCCGTGACGCAACCATTATTTGTCTTGCATGGGATTGGCGTTACATTCCGCACGCAATCCTACCTGTCTTGACTGAACCACATAGTGCCTGTGTGACCACGAACTGTTTTCTCAAACTGTATAAGTCTATTACTTAAATATATTTATCATGACGCTTGTGGACTGTGTGTGATTTCATGCATCATACTCACGCGTTTTCATATAACTGTTTTCTCGCATTAACTATATATATCACCACACTTGCACACGATCACCCCATCCATCGAGATTTATGTCTCATCCCCCCACCGTTTTCTAACCTTTAGATGAGGACTTCGTTGAAGATGCTGAACCGACTACGGATTGAGCCCTTGTACTCCGCTTGTTGGATTTACTATCTCTTGTTGTTGATGTCGTCGGAATTGTTACTATTATTTGCTGTTGGACTTACTACTTCTTGTTGTTGTTGTTGGACTCTTTTCTTGTGTTTGTTGTTGGACTCTTGTATTTCTTTTCATTCCGGTTTGTAACTGAAGGTCGTAGGACCCTTTGACTTTTAAGTTGTTATCTTTAGATCATATCGGGGATGTAATTTGAAATATGGATATTATGGACTGTAAGTTGTAACATGTTTCTTTATTTCCGCTGCTATTTAGACTCTGTTCCATTGGGTTTTGATGATATTCGTCTAGAATGTTTGGTTTATTGTATTTAAGTTGTGGATCGTCATCGCGTCCCGTTTGGGGCGTGACATCTATTCACCCCCCTCTAGATTATCGTAGCCACTTGGACTAACAAGTGGTATCAAAGCCAAACTCTTTGGCTAGCTCGTTCCGAGTAAAGAGGAAAGATCCATGGCTACGAATGAAGTTTATCTCACCACCGGCGCCTCCACCAACAAGCCACCACTATTCGACCCCAACAACTACGCATTTTGGAAAGACCGTATGGAGTGCTTTCTACAAGGGTGCGGGTTTGACATTTGGAATGTGGTCATTGAAGGAGTTGATCAACCAACTAAGAAATTGGAGGACGGCACTACGACTCCTAAACCTTTTAAGGAGTTCGATGAAAATGACAAGAAAGCTTTCTCTCTAAACGGTAAGGCTTTAAATATTTTGCATTGCTCTCATACCGCCACCGAGTATAATCGTATAAGAGGCATAAGATCGGCATATGAAGTTTAGGAAAAATTAGAAACCATCTATGAGGGCACAAAGAAAGTGAAGCAAGCAAGAAAAACAATGCTTGTGAAAGACTTTGAAAATTTCAATATGCATGATGGTGAAAGCATATCAAAAATGGTGGAAAGGCTTGACAACATTGTCAATCCTCTTGTGGCTATTGGAAAGGTGATCTCCGAAGAAGACAAGGTGACCAAGGTATTGAACGCCCTTCCCGGGTCATGGTCCAAAAAGGTGACGGCTATCATGGAAGCACAAAATCTCGAGACACTCAAATTCGATGAGCTCATCGGGAACCTCCTCATTTACGAAGTCTATCTCAAGGAGAAGAAAAATTTCAAACCATCCAACACTCAATTGGGTACGCAAAATATTCCTAAAGGTCTAGCATCTTCTTCTAATAATTCATATTATGATAATGATGAGGATGATGAAGAGACGGCCGCACTTGTCCGGAAATTTGCAAACTTTGTAAATAAAAATAGGGCAAGAAAACCGAGAGACAACTCGTGTTTTAAATGCAGAAAATCCGGGCATTTCATAGCCGATTGCCCAAAACTCGAGGAGGAGGAACAAAAGAAGAAAAAGCCTTTTCCAAAAAAGAAGACTCTAAATACGGATGTCAAAACATGGGATGAACTACTTGCCACAACCGATGAAGAAGGAGAATCCGAACATGGTTTTATGGCCATAGACGACGAAAACAACGAGGTGCACTCTAATGCTTCATCTTCTTCCTTAGTTGATGAATTACAATGTGATTTTGATGAATTACAAAATGAGTTTCAAAATTTGATTGTTAAATACAAGACTTTAAAAAAGGAGCATAAAGAGCTTAAATTAGAAAAGGATAAATTGTTTACTTCTTATGAATCTCTTGATAAAGCTCATGCTATTACTCTTACTAAAGTCCGTACTCTTGAAACCGAAAAACAAACGCTCACAAATGATATTGAATGTTTGAAAAAGGATGTGCATCGTTTTAACTTAAGTACGGATAAGGTTACAAAATTTTTAGATGCAGAAAGAAGTGAGCATTCTAAATTAGGACTTGACTATAAACCTTTTCAACCTCTTTCAAAGAAAAATGACCAATGTCCGACTTTTGTACGTGCTAGTAGTGCCCATAATCTTATTTGTTTTTATTGTGGTAAAGTTGGTCACTATGTTAGTCATTGTAAATTGAAGAACAATTTTAGCTTTGTTTGGAGACCTAAAGGTCTCAAGGCTAACCCCCATGGACCCCAAAACTATAGGGTACCTAAAAATAATTCTTTTGTAGGTCATAGGGGCTATAACAACCATGGAGGATTCAAAATGGCTCATGGACAGCGGGTGTTCACGCCATATGACCGGAAAGAGAGAACTTTTTACCAACATCAAGCTCCAAGAAGAGGGTATGGTCATGTTCGGCAATGGCAAAGGAAGAATTCTTGGAAATGGAGAAATCGGTAACTCTTCTTTCTCTCTTAGTAATGTTCTTTTAGTAGAAGGGCTTAAGTTTAATTTGATAAGTGTTAGCCAACTTTGTGATTCAAATTATAATGTTGTTTTCAATAAATAAAAATGCCTTATTTCCAAAAATGATAAAATTATTTGTGAAGCAAATAGAAAAGACAATCTTTACAACTTTTGTACAAGTGATTTGGTTAGTCAAAATGTTTCTTGTCTTGTCGCCAATAATGATTTAACTAGTTTATGGCATAGGCGACTTGGACATGTTGGATATAAAAATTTGCAAACTATTTACAAAAACCAACATGTAAAAGGACTACCCAAATTGAATTTCGAAAATCTTGGTTTATGTGACACTTGTCAAAAGAACAAATTAGTTAAGAGTAGTTTTATGCCCAAAAATGAAATTTCCACAACCAAGCCTCTACCACTTCTTCATTTAGATTTGTATGGGGATATTGGTACGGCAAGTCTAAGTAGAAAATATTATACTTTTGTTATAGTTGATGACTTTTCTAGATATACTTGGGCTCTTTTTCTTGCAAATAAAAGCGATGTCGTTAATGAGTTTGTTAAGTTGTGTAGACTTATTGAGAATGAAAAGGAAGATACTATTAAGTCTATTCGAAGTGATCGAGGTGGAGAATTTGATGGAGAATTTAGAGTCTTTTGTGAAACCAAGGGATATAGTCACAATTTTTCGGCTCCAAGGACACCTCAACAAAATAGAGTAGCCGAAAGGAAAAATCGGACACTTCAAGAAATGAGTCGGTCCATGCTAAATGAATTTTCATTTCCAAAATATTTTTGGGCCGAAGCCGTAAGTACCACTTGCTATGTCATTAATCGAGTTTATATTCGTCCTAAAATGAATAAAACTCCATATGAGCTTTGGAAAGGAAGAACTCCAAATATTAGTTATTTTAAAATATTTGGATGTAAGTGTTTTATTTTGAATACTAAGGATCAATTAGACAAACTTGATCCCAAGGCCGATGAAGGAATATTTATGGGGTATTCAACCAAGAGCAAAGCATATCGGGTTTACAATAAGACTAGTATGGTTGTTGAAGAATCCATCCATGTCAAATTCAATGAAGCTTCGGGTGTTGAAAGGATACCCAATGATGAAAGTGATGAAGAGGATATCGTTGAACCCATTGTTCAAAATGATGCTCAAAATGATCAACCTTCTACCTCAAATGATCAACCATCCACTTCAAATGTTCCTCAAGAAGATAGAGGTGACACTTCGGATCTTCCCGTAGCATTGAAATTTAAGGGAGATCACCCAAAAGATCTTATTATTGGTGATCCCCTTGATAAAGTGATGACCTGAAGAAAATTTGCCGAGAAAGCTCTTATATCTCAAAAAGAGCCTAAAAATGCTAAGGAAGCTATTGAAGATGAGGATTGGTTCTTAGAAATGCAAGAGGAGTTGAATCACTTTGAAAGGAATGATGTATGGGAATTAGTACCTTGTCCTCCATCTCAAACAATTATTGGCACAAAATGGGTATTTCGGAACAAGCTCGATGACCAAGGCAATATTATTCGAAACAAAGCAAGGTTAGTAGCTCAAGGTTATTGTCAAGAAGAAGGTATTGATTATGATGAAACATTTGCACCCGTAGCACGTTTAGAAGCTTTTCGTATTTTACTTGCCTATTCTTGTTTTAAAAATTTCAAGCTTTACCAAATGGATGTAAAATCCGCATTTTTAAATGGTCTTATTCAAGAAGAAGTATATGTAAAAGAACCTCCGGAGTTTGAAATTTTTTCTAGGCCTAATGATGTTTATAAACTTAAAAAGGCCTTGTATGGTTTGAAACAAGCACCCCGTGCATGGTATGATAGACTTAGCTCTTTTCTTTTGCAAAATGGTTTTACAAGAGGTAAAGTTGATACAACTCTCTTTATTTTTGAAAAAGGGGAAGATTGCTTATTAGTGCAAATTTATGTTGATGATATTATTTTTGGTGCTACTAATGAATCCTTGTGCAAGAAATTTTCTAAGTTAATGCAAGGTGAATTTGAAATGAGTATGATGGGGGAGCTCAACT
Organism: Rehmannia glutinosa; assembly: GCA_016081115.2. Taxonomy (NCBI): domain Eukaryota; kingdom Viridiplantae; phylum Streptophyta; class Magnoliopsida; order Lamiales; family Orobanchaceae; genus Rehmannia; species Rehmannia glutinosa. The sequence goes on along the minus strand of CM071924.1, from coordinate 34,200,444 downwards.
TCTTCCTTGGACTTCAAATTAAGCAATGCCAAGAAGGAATTTATATTTCACAATTAAAATATACAAAAGAGCTTTTGAAGAAGTTTGGCATTGAAGAAGGAAGAACCGTCTCTACCCCAATGGCAACAAACGTCAAGATTGACAAAGATGAAAAAGGCAAGCCGGTTGATGAATCCAAATATCGAGGTATGATTGGTAGTTTACTTTATTTAACCGCAAGTAGACCGGATATTCTTCATGATGTATGCCTATGTGCTCATTTTCAAAGCAATCCCAAAGAATCTCACATGAGTGCCGTTAAAAAAAATTTCGATATTTGAAAGACACTATTCAATATGGTTTATTTTATCCAAAGAATGAAAATTTTTCTCTTAAAGTTTATAGTGATTCGGATTATGCGGGAATTATTGATGATCGTAAAAGTACTTCCGGATCATGTCAATTTTTAGGCGATTGTCTAGTTTCTTGGTTTTCAAAGAAACAAAAATGTGTTTCACTTTCAACGGCAGAAGCCGAATACTTTCCCCTGCCTTTTGTTGTACTCAATTGCTTTGGATGAAACAAACTTTAGCGGATTATAAATGTTCTTTTGAAAGTGTTCCTATCTTTTGTGATAACATATCCGCTATAAATATTGCTCAAAACTCGGTTCATCATAACCGTACTAAACATATTGAGATTCGACATCATTTTCTAAGGGATTGTGTTTCAAAACGAAAAATTGAGATATCTTTTGTTCCATCTCAAGATCAATTGGCCGATATCTTTACAAAATCGCTATCTTCCGAGACTTTTGCCTCAATACGAGCTCGGTTAGGCATAATGCATATTGAATAAGGTATATGATTGCAATTTGCGTGTTTTTAAAACTTAGGGGTAAAAAATCGGATTTTTGGTGTAAAATTCGGACAGAAAACAGAACTGGTGTCAGGCACCGATCGACGGCATGGTCAACCGGTCGACCAGGTACAGGGACCGGTCGCCCTACCCGTCAACCGGTCGCCCTGAATGTTTTCAGCCTTAAAAATGTTTATGTCATTTCAAACGTTATTTTGGTTATTTTCTTCTAAAATCAAACCCCTTCGCATTTTTCACTCAAAATTCACTCAAAATGATTTTCTTCTTATAAAATCTATATTTTTGAGTTTATGTAACTTCTATTTCATCCATATCATCCGACTTCTTCAATCAATTGGTAAGAATTTCTCATTTTAATCTCAATTGGATTGAACCCTTGAAAATGTGCTTGTATCTTGTTATTTTGATGAAATTCTTGTATTAGTATGTTGTATATGATGATTGTTGATGGATGAATGTTGTTATATTGCAATTGGTGATGAAAATTTTTGGCTTAAATGAAATACAAAGGCGTTATAGATCTCTTGTTTTATTCGACGCACGCCAAGTGTTCGACAAAATATTTCTATGAAAAATTTATCACCTACATGATTCTCTTGATTTGAAAAGTCTTATAAGTTTATAGAGATCATGTTTTATCAATCAAATGAGCTTTTGCAAATCAAATGAGCAATTCCCTCTTTATTTGGAATTTAAGCTTAAATTTTCAAAACGCTTGATAAATCGATTAAATTGTGCACTTTGATATAATTGTATGATGTTTTTATCGTGCTAACTTTCTTTTTGATGATTCCAAAGGGGAAGAAATAGGAAAAACACTCATACGCTCAAAGAAGCGAAAATAAGCTCGCAAGAAAAGCTATAAGCTAGGGCTCTTTAAAGCCAAAAGTTGTGAATATTGCTTAGTCCATGTGATGTATTATGGACTTTTATGCTTAACTAATGATGTCTTTGTGACAGGGGGAGCTTTTAAGCTCATGAAATTCAAGCTTTTAGCTTGTAGTTGTTTGCTTCTACTTATTTTTGTTATGCATGTTGATAGGGGAGCTTGTGCAAAAATGTCTTTGAAAAATCTTTGCTCCTATTCTTGTGTGTTTCACTTATGATAAATCTTGCTTATAATGGATTAATGTTTTAGACCGGAAAATATGTTTTGTTTTAAAATCGACTTCCTAAAATTATTTTGGTTTGTAATCATAAAAAAGGGGGAGTTTGTTAGATAAATGTTTTTATCAAGATTTTGATGATTTTGTTTAAATGAGTTTTTATACCAATACAATGTTTATAAATGTTGTCCAAATACTCCCAATTGATTTAAAATGTTTTTTCTAATTTTTGGAGTATTTTTTAAAGTTTATTTTTGACAAAAATCGGATAACATTTCAAGTTGGAGGTCGACTGGTCGAGCAAACAGTCGACCGGTACCTGAAGAATGAAAAACAGAGAACATAACGCACTGGACTTGAAAAATTGAAGAGGGGGACCGGTCCAAGGTAGGGCCGACTGGTCGGACCCTAGGGCGACCGGTCGGACCCCCCTGTGACCGGTCGACCCTCCCTCTGAATGGTACCTGGATCGCACTAATTTTCTCCAACGTTCAAAATTTTCTATAGAGTGACCGGTCGCGCTGTGTATCTTTTTGACAGAAAATTTGTACCGTTTGAACTCCTTATTAGCAAGATTTGCTTTTCATTTTTGTACAATATTTCTACATCTTGTGATCCTCTTTTTGTAGATAAAAGTGAAGAAGGAGGAGCCTATGTTTGTGACGACTCTCCTATAAATAGAGGATGATTTGAAGACACAAGAAATAACACACAAGCATACAATACAACAAGAAATCTGCAAAATTCTCAAAGCTTTCATTTTTACATCCTTGTTGTAACAGTCTAAGTTCTTGCACTTGCACAATCTTGAGGTCTAGGCTTTTTGTTCTTGATTAAACTTGCACTCAAAGTTTGTATACTTCATTTATTGAGTTGTAATCTTGAATTTTTCTATCATCCAAAACAAGATATCCTTGTTAGTGTTCTTGTGGTAAGAACACACTTGGGTGATCTTAGGTGTTGAAGAGTGTGGTACTCTTCATAGGTGTTGAAGGAAGATTGTGGTAATCTCCTTGAAGGTGTTGTAAGAAGATTGTGGTAATCTTCAAAGGTGGTGTTGTAACAATTGTGGTAATCGTTAATAAATTTTTTTTTCTTTTTGAAATCCACTTCGGATATACCGGGGTGGTAATAGATTAGGCCTTAGGTGGGTTGAACTACTATAAATCATCGAGTGTTGTTTAATTTCATCATTTACATTCTTGTCATTTATTTGTTCATTCGAAAAAGAGGGCAATTTGCGAAAAATCGGCATAATCTACTCACCCCCCTCTAGATTATCGTAGCCACTTGGACTAACATATACTACATATATACTAATCTACTGGGTCCAATATAAAAAAAATTCACGATGTTCAGTGGAGCCTAAGCCAAATCTGAACATAAGCAAAACCTTAAAAGGCTCTATTTTTTTAATTAAACTCTAAATGGGCCCAAGAAAAGTACTTTATTCTATTGAAGCACCGAATCAAGAAAAAAGATGCAAAAATGCCAATATTCCACAAAACACCTTATGCCAGAATCCATTACGTACAATTCAAAAGCAACAACAATAAATTCTATAACAAAATTGCATGTTAATAGATGCCAAACATACTGATGAATCATTTTTGCATAGGTATTAAATTCAAATTATTCCCATTGTAATCCGTGGTATGAATCCGAAATAAGAGCCAAAGACCATATCAAAATTGAGAGTTAATTGGCAGAGCTGTCAAAATGAACCGGCGAGGCGGACTAGCCCACAGCCCGCCAAAATCCGCCATTTGCTTTGGACGGGACGGGCTGGCCTACCAAAATGGCGGGCCAAGGAAACCTCAATCCAACCCAACCCGTCTTGGGCCACATGTTGGGCGGGCCGGCCCACGCATAAATTTTTTTTTAAAAAAAAGTATTTGAAGTTAATTAACTATTTCTGCTCTAATAATTTATTTATATATAACTCACAAGTTTATATTTAGATAATGTTTAATATCTTATAAGTTTTACAAATATCTTTTAAGATATTTCATATAAACTTAAACATTATCCATCACAAAGATGTACTGAGCAAAAGTCTAAAACGTAAACAAGAGAATAAATTCAAATAACTTTGGACTACATCATATCTTTCATTTTGTATTTCACCAGAACTATTCAGTTTTTATTAGAATTTTTTTTCTGTGATTGCTTATATGTATTGCATTGTCAGTGTGTTTAGTCATTCCTATCAAATATTGTGTAGATATCCCATTTGATTTCATTTTCAAATCCGATTTAAGTTGAATTTTTTGTTTTGATAATTTTTCACGTAAAACTAAAATTATATTTAGATAGTTATGTTTCTGCACATTTGTAGGTCCCAAGGGTGTGAGTAAGGTTTACAAGGGGGGGTTGAATAAACCTTACCAACTTTTCGATCTAGTCATTTTAAAGAAATTACAGAGTTAACACAAACAGCTAAGTCCTTGAGGGACAACTAAGTTGGTTATTCATCAGAGTTAGCCACTTAACAGGCTCGATAGAGCTGTTGATAGAATAACTCAACTGTTCAACCTGAAACTTAACTTGGCTGTGTTGGTTTTATCAGCGAAAGACTTAACACCCTTTGATTTGTTTTAAATTTGTTTTAACACTTGATTTTAGCACTTGGTTATTTATCAGTTGGATAGCAAATATGTTTATCAGCAGATATAAGGTAAGTATGCAGAAATGTAAATGTGCTGAAAAATAAATGACACAAATAATTTTTATAGAGGTTCGAAGATGGGGTAATTCTTCTAATTCTCTCTTCTCCAACTCCTGGAGGAATCCACTAAGTAATGATCAGTTCACAAAGTGGTTCTCAGTCTAGAGACAAGTCTTGATCACACATATGACTTGCTCCTTGGACTCAGTCTAGAGATGCCTTGGTCACACAACTGGCTTCTCTTCCGACTCAGCTTCTTCACAGGGCAGCTGCCTTGCTACTTCAGCTCACTTTCTCAAGCTTCTTCGATTTGATCACGAAGCCCTCCAATAACTTGATACCGGTTCGACCTTGAACCTTCCTACAATCCTCCTTGGAAAGTAGACCCCTTTTGATTCTTCAAAAGTTTCCTCTTCAACCAGTTTGAAGTTGTCTTTCCTTCACAACTTTGTGTTGGATTGATTTTCTTCGAGTTTCAGGCTTGAGGATTTGCTTGAATATCTTTGAGAATATTTGCAGGTTACAGTTTGAATATTGCTTGATTTCTCAGGTGTGCAAGGTAACCTTTTCTCAATGAGTTTCCTCAACCTTTTATAGTGAACCTTTAAAAATCTGTCCATTGAAGAGATAGACTGATTTTCAAAAGACATTTGTGTTCGTTGGCTTGTCTTTTCTTGGTCTTCAATCTTGAGATGTAGACCTTTTGTAGGTCCCAAGGGGTGTGAGTGTAAGGTTTAGAAGGGGGGGGGGGTTGAATAAACCTTACCAACTTTTCACTTTTGGTCCTTTTTAAAATTCGAGTTGACACTATACACCGTGTCCTTGGTGGACAACCAATTTAGTTAATCAAGAGTTAGTCACTCAACGCACTGACGAGTTTGTTGATAGAATAACTCAGCTGTTAAGACTGAATTAGCTCAACACCCTTAAGTTTGATTTAGTATTGATTTAATACTGGGTTTTAGTACTTAGAGATTATCAGTTGGATAGCAAATATGTCAGCAGAATTAAACAAATAAGATGCAGGAATTAAAGTGTTGAAATGTAAATAACACGAATTTTTATAGAGGTTCGAAGATGGGGTAATTCTTCTACTCCTCTCTTCTCCAACTCCTGGAGGAATCCACTAAGTATTGATCAAGATACTGAGTGGTAATCCCGATACAAGTCTTGATCACACAAATGACTTGATCCTTTGGGACTCGGTATGAGATGCCTTGGTCACTCACCAAGCTTCTCGTCCGACACGCTTCTTCTTCAGGGGCAAACAAGCCTTTGCTACTACAGCTCACTTGCTCAAGCTCTTAGGATTTGATCACGAAGCCCTCCAAAAAACTCGAGACTGGTTCGACCTTGAACCTTCCTACAATCCTTCGTGGAATGTAGACCCATTTTCTTCTAAAGTTTCCTCTTCAACTGATTGAAGCTATCTTTCCTTCACAGGTGAGTGTTGGATTGATTTTCTTCGTAGTGTAGGCTTGAGGATTAAACTTGAATGATTTTGAGAATATTTTGATTACAGTTCAAATGTTAACTTGAATGTTTTTGGTTCAGGTAATCAATTCTTCAGAGTCATCCCTCAGCCTTTTATAGTGATCTTTCAAAAATTTGCCCGTTGAAGAGATAAGCTTATTTTTGAAAGTCACTTGTGGTCGTTGGCTTGTCCTGTTGCAGTCCTTGGAATTGCCACTTCCTCGTATGAATTATTCTTGACTTTTTCGAGCACCGACACGGTGTAGTGCTTCCCATTGGTTTATTTCCCTTGCACGCTTCGGATCGAGCACTCCGAGAAAGGTAGCATGGAGATATTACTTGTTTAAGTAATTCTCTTGATTTACGTAACGGATCTCTTTCGATTAACTCGACTTGACCGCATTTCCTTGCTTTCCCCAGGTGACTTAGAGTCGCCTTCCAATCATTAAATGACTCTTTCATTTACTTCAACTAGAGACTTGACTATCTTGAGTTGACTTGACCGATGCTTTACTCACCGCACCTTCATCGAGTTCCCGTCTTCTCTTCTTTTGCCAAACTCACTGTCTCGTAGCGGAGTCTTCCTACTAGTCTCCATTGTCTTCTTGCATGTTTGGGCATAGTCGACTTAACTCACTTGACCAGCCCTATTTATTACAATGCATTTACAACAAAAATGGGGTGCCAACTTCCTATTCTAAGTTTTACATGGCATTCATCAAAATCTAAACAATAAATTTCCCAACAATTTCCCCCTTTTTGATGATGCCAAAACTTAAAACATTCAAAATGTAAATAGCAAAGATACATACAGATAGTGCATTCACAGAGAATGTATGCGTAGAATCAATCATTTTATTGATCATAACATTCTTGTTCTTTTACACAATCAATACAAGGTGTATCAAAACAAACATTTATGTCTACGCAAAAAAAAAAAATAGAGAATTTAAAGATTTATTACAGAAGACTTACATAGTATGTATTTACATAGTAAAATACATGAATGGGTGGACAACAACACTTCATCTCCTTCACGCCTCCTTCTTTCATCTTCTTCATTCTGTCATCTTCTCGGTCTTCTTCTCTTTTTCTCATCTTCAACCGCTTCTTCTTCTTTTTTCATATGCCTTCCGGCAGCTTCATCTCTTCTTAATCTCTCTTGTCTCTCCTCCCATAGCTGAGTTTGTCTTTTATTTTCTTCTTCGATTCTTTTCACATACTCAACATTGTTTTAGCCACTTGAAGATTGGCTACTTGGTCAAGACCAGCCCAAAGAGATCCCTCCTTTCTTGCCGGATCTATGTACTCAATGTTTTTTGGGCGAGGCCTGGTCTCAAACCTTCTCCCTCCACCACTTTTTTCCTCTTCCTTCCTCGGGCGTGTATTATACTTTGGGGTTTTCTTCTTTCCACCGAGTGACCAGCGGAGTGACCAAAGCAGAGGATCAGCTAGTCTGTCCGCCGCGCCACCTTCTTCACATAACGTGAGACCCTTTTCCCAAGATAAGTCCCGTGCTTGAGCCATAGACATGTTTGCGAAGTATCCTTCGGGATGCGAGCGTTTTAAATTCATCAACTCGATCTTGGCTCGGTCCCGACATCCGAGATGGCATAAGTGTCTCTGCTTCTTTGGAATGCCTCCATGTTGTTTCAAGATGTCCATAACTCGGGCATTCAACCTTCCTTCCACTTCCTCCATCCCCGCTTCAATCAAGTTTTTCTTTTCACATAGATGCAAAGAGTGTTGGAGTGGCGAGTCACTGGGAGTTTGTCATGATAATATCACCGTGACAAGACCTTGTTGGGGGTTTGTGCAATCATTAAGGTCACATCTCTCGATTCTTCCCCCTCAACAGACTTTCCTTTCTTTTCCCTTGTAACTTCCTCACTTGTCTTTCCTTCACAATCGCTCCCCTCCTCCTTTTCGCCTTCGATCTCTTTGGCGCTTTAAGGTATTCCTCTTCCCCTTTTTGGCATCATCAAAGGAGAGAGGAACCCCGAAAACATACTAGCAAGGGAAGTCGAGTCTGGCGATAGCCGAGTTCGCTTCGAGTCCTGTGTGGTGTATCTTGCCGCACGAAACTCGTAACGAGTAGCGTTGGATTCACTTTAAGCAACTTCATCTCAAATGCCATAAGAAGGCTGAATTTTCTATCCATGTTTTCTTCCATACGCAGGAGCTCATTCTTATGTTGCTCACGCAAGCCTTATCTCAAAGAAGTGTGAGATTCATGCATGTGCTCAATGTGTTCTCTCAATTTCGTCTTTGCATCATCGTTCTCATCTCTCCGGACAGCACTTGTTGAACAATGTTCTCAAATATCTAGCTTGTTCCACGCGCATTGTTTGTTTTTCATTTGCCCACCACTCCCGATTCTCGACTATTATGCCTCTCAAGTCGCCAGTAGGTTGGCATCTCTGTTATCCGATCTCATGTCCATCGAGGCCTGGTGCCTCTCCATCCGCTTCAATTTCGCAAATAATGCTCAACACCTCCCGAACTTCATTTGTTCCTCTCATTGCGGGTGATGGCCAAGCAACGTCAAAATCATAGTCACCGAACGATGGTATCGATGGAATGACAGATCAGTGTCTGTGGAAGTGCGCGAGATCGTTTTTGACTCTTCGGGAGGTCGGGTACCTCCAGAGAGAAGGGAAATGATTCTACAAAGGAATCATCACGGGCAACTCGGGATTTGTTCAATGATGAGTGGTGCGCGTGAAGTTCCGTGGAGTCGAACTCACGGCTTGGGGAGCTGCGCGCATGGACTCTGTTGCGGTGGGGTTTGTTGTGAAGTTGACCCGACTTGCCGAGCCTCACTGCCTCAACAACTTCTTCGGTCTCACTGGTTTCTTCAATTGAGTTGATCGGTCCTCGGCCTTATCGAGCGTCATCGGACGATGATGAGATTTCCATGGATGGCTCATCATCAAAGTTGAAAGTTTGACGAGTAGTCTTGAGGTCGACTTGCTCGTGGTTGGAACATCCTCACCGAGTCTTTTGGATCGATCGTCTTCTTAGATCCCGAGGGATGACCTCCAGACTCGGATTGGACCATCGTCTTTTCCGATCCCTCAGAGGTTACATCGATTATCCCGGGAGTCGTGAAGTGCGCTAATCTCCTTTTCGGATGGATCAATGATAGCGGGAGGGATGTTCTCTATCTTCTATCTTTTTTACCCCGGAAGTCTCAACCTCCCGTTGGCCTTCATTACCTCCCAACAATCCTGCGTCTCAATCTGATAGCAATGAGGCCTGACCTCCCTTTCGACAAAGTGTCACTGTCTTAGGGTCTTCGTGGTGGCATCCATTGGAGTCTCAACCCCATGGATTGCACTTTCATCGCCTGCAGTGTTAACTCCCGGATGTTTCTTCATGTGCCTCGACCGCATCAACAGCGTCATTAGCCCTTCGAGCGGCTTGGCACCTCACCGAGACAGCCTCAATCGCCCGAGCTTCGTTGATGGCAACTTGCTTTGTGTATTTTGTGTTTGTACTTTCTCCACTTGCCTCCTAGATTCGTTGTGGAGTCATCTGCATCTGATCCTCCGACCTTTAAGCCGCAACTATGGAGGAGTTTCCCCCTCAACGGTGCACCAACCGAGTGACTTGGAATGGGGTCACTCGTCTCCAAACTCCCGGGATCAATTGTTTCTCGAGTGTTCAGCCGTTGGGGCGGTGGTAAGACACCTTCATTAGGGGTTGGCTCGACCGGGTCCCCACTAACCCGCCATCGCCTCCTAGCCTCAATTCCTTCTTCCGAGTGAGTGGGAAGTGGTGGCAAGAACAATCGTGGGGCAATATGCTGCACCACTCCCATTGGGTCCAACTCCACTGTGTTTTGGAGGACTCTCCTGGTCCCTCCATCATTCTTTTATCATGAAGAATTCTGATTCGTGCATTGCTTGCTTTGCATTTGCAACTCTTCTCGTGGCGGCCAGCAGGTCCGTGATCCTCATCACTATCTCGATAAGACATCAAGGAGATGATGTGTGTGTTCGTGGTGCCGGTGATAGGGCGGATCTTTGGCCTTCTCACGTGCCTCGCCTTCCTCTCGCTGTCTCTCCTTCTCCTTGTCCTTGAAGATTTGCAAGATATCTCGTGCGTTTTCTTCATCCAATGCTTGGACCACAGTGGTCACTCCAAAAAGTTCATCGCTTCCTCTTCTTCTTCGATAAACTCAGGCCGTTGGAACTGTTCCCTGGATCGACTCAATTTCCACTTCCTCCACTCTCGCAGACGATTTTGGATGTCTGGATAAAGTGGGGATAGGATCATCACATCATCATCTCTTTCAGCTTCTTCTTGTTGTCCCTCATTCTCAGGGATAAAAGGTAGCAAGCTTTGGTGATCTATTCTATCGAGATGCGTCATTGCGGGAGGGGATACGATTCTGTCAACAGGCGAGTTAGATTTCTCAGCTACTTCTTGTGTCTCAGCTGTTCGAACTACAGCTGGGTCTTCAGTTTGCCTCTGTTGATCGCCTTCAGCAGACTTGGTTGTTTCATCAATAATATCTGGAGACTCTACTTCTCCAGCAGTCTCCGGTATCTATTTCAGCTGAGTGGCTGACTCAGCCGGTTTTTCAAGTTCGGATTGCTTGATGATTCTTCTTCGTCTCTTAGTTCGTACCAGAGGGATTTCTGGTTCGGAGAGAGTGTCTTCTGAGTCCTGGCGGCGGGGGCCGGTGCTGGTGTTTTCTTCTGAGGAGTAGGCCATCTTGGCTTATCAGTTCTCCTCTTTTTGACGACCAGAGAAGGTATTTGAGATTCCTTCTCGGCCGCTGTTCTTTGGGCGGGAGACACGGCCGCGGGCAAAGGACGACTTCGGCAGGGGCATGAGTAGATTTGTTTTTCTTAGTCGCAGGGGCAACAGCTTCTCTTAGCAGCTGCAGGGGCAACTTTCTTCTTTGGTGGAGAGGAAACAACTGTATCTTCAGGGTCAGCTGATTCCCCCTCACTTGTATCAGCTCTCTTGGCGTGGGCTCTCTTCTGTGTGCCAGAGAGGTTCGATCTGAACATCCTCTTGTTTACATGGAACGACTTTCCATGTCGAAGAGGGACTCCTTTCACCTCCATCACCGCCAATCACCAGGCCATATCCCAGGATCCTCCAAATGCACCATTCTCTTTGAAGGATTTGTTCCTACATTCTCGCGAGTCTGCTGTAGACAAACTCAGCCCATTTACTTGCTTTTTTCTTCAATGATCGCAACCATTACGATCGGTTTTGCTTTAGACGATTGGTCAAAGTCAAAGCCAAATTTGATGTCTATACATTTGGCAACTATGTCCAACATTTGTGTAGTCCTCCTTCAAGAGGCCCTTTTTTGGTCAGTAGACTATCTTTTCAAAGATAGTCGGTCTTGGCTACTTCCTTCCAAGCAAAGCCCAAGTCTACGTTAGCTTCATTGATTTCTCGTGCTCCTTCCACCGGTAGTGAGCGGTGTTCGCGCAGATCCTTGGCGAGAGATGATGAACTCCTTCCCGTGAACAGAGGATTTAATCCCCTCATCGTGAATCTCAGCGTTCACGTAGAACTATGCGACCTCTTCCACATAGGTCATCGAAAACTCCATCGTCAGAAATGGTTTCAGCCTGGACGTTTCGAGCTTTTCAGCGATTTTCTTTATGAGGGCGTCATCGGACCCCTGTTTGACCATTCCCTCGAAATCCACAGTAGACCCAGTGTGGATTTGCTTCCCTAGCTTGACGAAGTCATAAGTTGATGCCATTTTTCAGTATTTCACGAAAAGAAACTTAGAAGTTGGTTTGAATATTGATAGGGTTTTGAGAGAGTTTTGCCTTTGCTTCTGAGATAGAAATGAACCGTTTTGGTAATATGTGAGAGAAAACAGACAAAAATGGTTTAAGTATGGTTTCTGAAAGGACGTGCGGGTGGTTTTTGAAATGTGATCGAAATCAACGGCTTAGATTTTGCACGCCGATTAGCATTTAATGTCTCGAATTTAATGCGGCAAACATTTATATCCAATCATAAGCTTGGTATGCGACTTTTTGCCTCGTACACACATCATCATTATGTTGACGTCATTCTTAAAAACATTCCCGCTTAGTAAAAATGATCTGCGTTTTTGTCACTTTGCTCATAAATGACTCAAACTTATCCCTTAGCCGATTTAACTCTTCTCGTCACGCTTCTCTCGACTCACCACAAATTCAAGATAGTCATTGTCTTTCCGACATGGTGATTCATTTAGCCGATTTTGAGAATTCATCCTTTTTCTCTTTTTGTGTTTCATTTCTTTTCTTCTTTGAGTCTTCCGAGTGTCACTCAACTCAATTAACCCTAACTCATGCTTGAGTTCTTCAAATCTTGACTCACATAATGGTTTTGTGAATATGTCACCAACTGTTTATCGCTTGACATATATTCCAAGATGATGTCCTTCTTTTCAACATGATCTCTTATGAAGTGATATTTGACATCGATATGCTTTGTTCTTGAGTGCAACACAGATTCTCGAGTGATTGCAATTGCACTTGTGTTATCACACATGATTGGAATTTCCTTTTCTTCAACTTCATAGTCTCTCGATTCTTTGCCTCATCCATAGGATTTGGGCACAACAACATGCCCGCAGACTATGTATTCTCGTCACCAGAGGTGGCTATTGAATTTTGCTTTTTCTTTGAACCAGAAATTAGCCTATTTTCAAGCATTTGACATGTGCCTGAAGTGCTCTTCCTATCAACTCGCATCCAAAGATAGTCGAGTCCGAATAGCCAATTAGCTTGAATCCACCTTCCTTCCTTTGGATACCATAAGCCAACTTCTTGGCTTCCTTTCAAATATCTCAAAATCCTCTTAGCATTGATCATATGGCTCTCTTTTGGAGTAGATTGAAATCTCGCACATACACCTACAAACAAAGGTGATGTCCGCCCGCTTGATGTGAGATAAAGCAATGATCCAATAAGTGCTCAGATCTTGTTTGATCTACAGTGCTTGCCATCTACATCCATGTCCATTTTGACCGATGTATTCATTGGTATTTTCACGAAGACTTCTCATCCATACCAAATTTCTTCATTAAATCTCTGGTGTATTTTGTTTGACTTATGAAGGTTCCATCCTTCACTGTTTTACTTGGAGTCCAAGGAAGAATGTCGCTCTCCCATCATGCTCATTTCAAATTTGCTTTGCATGAGATTTGAAAATTTTTCACATAGCTCTTTGTTTGAGGATCCAAAAATGATGTCATCCACATATATTTGAACAAGCAGTATGCTCTTCTTGTCTTGAATTCTGAAAAGTGTTCTATCTACTTTTCCTTTTGTGATCCATTCTCGCTTAGGAATTGTGACAAAATATCATACCATGCTCGGGTGCCTGTTTCAATCCATACAGAGCTTTCTTGAGTTTGTATACCTTATCTCCAAGAGTCTTCTGCTCAAATCATGTAGGTTGTTCAACATACACTTCTTCTTCCAATAAACCATTTAGGAATGCACTTTTGACATCCATCTTATATACAATAAAATTCTTGTGAGCTGCATAGGCAAGAAACATCCTTATAGCTTCCAATCTTGCTACGAGAGCAAATGTTTCATCAAAATCTATTCCTTCTTCTTGGCAATATCCTTTGGCTACTAGTCTTGCTTTGTTTCTTACCACATAACCCTCCTCGTTCATCTTGTTTCGAACACCTATTTAGTACCAATAACATTTTGATGGGTGGGTCTTTGAACTAATTCCCATACTTTATTTCTTTCAAACCGATTCACTCTTCTTGCATAGCTTGAATCCAATGTGTGTCATCCAATGCTTGTAACACATCTTTAGGCTCTATTTGTGAGATAAAGCATGTGAACATAGCTTCTTGTTGAGTTCTGATCTTGTTTTGACACCTTCTCTTATATTTCCAATGACAAGTTCTCGTGGATGGTCTTTCACCATCTTACATCAAAGTTGAAGTAAGTTAGCTGGATTCGATCGTCTAGCAACCGTGTGTTGCTTTGATCAGCTCTCTCGCAATCACTTAGCCGCAAATTTTCCAGCATTTTATGAGACTCACTATCTCATCTTCATCTCGAGTTTATAATTCCGATTTCAAACTTGAAAGATAGGGACTTTTCTCGTATGGTTGGATGATTCAACTTATCACCGACTCTTCAATGTCTTCTCCATTTACATTTGGCTCATCGAATACCACATGAATGGATTCCTCTCGCAACCATAGTCCTTTTGTTGAGTACTCTGTTGGCTTTGCTTTCACCGAGTATCCCAAGAAGATACCTTCATCGCCTTTAGCATCGAAAGCCTTTAGATTGTCTTTGCCATTGTTATGGATGAAACATTTACATCCAAATATTCTAAAATATGCAACATTTGGTTTTCTCCCTGTCCAAATCTCATAGGAGTCTTTGTCACCGTTTGTCTGTTTATCATATATCTGTTTTGAGTGTAGCAAGTTGTGTTGATTGCTTGACCCAAAATCTCTTTGGTAACCCCGCTTCAGCTAACATGGTCCTTCTTTGCTTCTTTGAGTGTTCTATTCCTTCTTTCTCGCAACTCCATTCTCATTTGTGGAGTCCTTGCTGCAGATAATTCATGACCAATGCCATTTTCAATACAATATTGAGTTATTATACCATTGACAAACTCGGTTCCTCTGTCGATATTATTTTGATAATGGTTTGGCTCTTCTCATTTTGAATCCTCTTCATCATTGTGGTAGTTTTACTGTAGAGTTTCTTTCTTCTTACACATGAATATTGTCCATGTATATCTTGAGTAGTCATCTACTACCACCAAGGTATATTTCTTCCCACTTATGCTAGTTTGGTTCAACTGGACCAAATAGATCCATATGTAGCAGGTGCAATATCCTTGTTGAAGATGGGCATGTCTTTTCTTTGAATGATGATTTGATCTGTTTTCCCTTCGCATGCGTCACATATACTCTCCTTCTTGTATAATCGAGTCCGGAAGACCTTCCACAAGATTACTTCGCAAGCTTGTTAAGTGTTTTGAAATTCAGGTGACTCAGGCTTTTTGTGCCACGCCCAACTTGATTCAAATTGTGCTCTTTGCTAATAGACAGTCTTTGGGTGTTGCGGTTGACCAATCTACTACATACATGTTCTTTTGTCTCGCATCCTTGCAACACAACTTCATTTGATTCAATATCCTTGATTTGGCATATACCCATGTTAAATCCAACATTATAACCCTTGTCACGAGTTGGTGATGCTTAGCAAGTTGAAGTTGAGTCCTTCAACATATGCAACATCCGTGATTTCTAATCCGTTCTTCTTGATGGATCCAATGCCTCTTATTTCTCCTGGAGCTTAATTTCCTCCAAATATGACTTTTGCTCCTTTAACTTCCTTGAATTTTGACAGATTTTTCTTTTTTTCCTGTCATATGTCCGGAATGTCACCACTATCCATGTACCAGGTTCCTTGGCACATCATTTCCTTGAACCCGCAATCAAGGAAATTAAGTTTTAGGTACCCATACTTGTCCGGGTCCCGAGGGGTTAGTATTGTAAGATGATCCAACCAGCCTATAGCCAAATGATCTACTCTAAGGGGTTGCCATCTATCGATCGTGCCATAATCATAATTAATTTTGGCAAATTGCTTGGGGATTCTAGGTTCATACATCTGTCTCTTTTGTCTGTATGCCTGTATATGTGTTTTAGCAATTGCCTTCTTTGGGTAATTGTGGTGTCTCTGAGTGTAGTGCCTAGGTGCATATGTGTGCTGATGAAAGCTCTTATACTTTTGGAATGGCCTTTGCTGAGTTCTAGGCCTTTGCCATTTGGGCTTATATTCCATAAGTCTATGATGATAGTTCACATCGTTCCAATCAGCTTGGCTTGGATATTTTCTACCATTCCCATCATATGTGTTTCTTTTATAGAACTTTTGGGGTTTTTGGTAGCTCTGTTTCTTCTTTACAGAGTAATTCCTATTTGGAGTTTGCTGAGGAACTTGGCTGAATTTCTTCTCAGCTGTCCTCTCAACGCACCCAACCGGCCGTTTTTTCTTTTTCCTTTATAACCAAGGCCAGCTTTGCTTGTAATTGTGTTTTGGAGTGAATGTGTGTGCACCATTTGGAGTTTTGGATTTTTGAGACACTTCATTGCTTGAAGATCCTTTTTCCAAAATTACTTTTGGAGTTTGACATAGCACAGAGGAATTAAATCCTAAGCATGTCTTGTCTCCACATTCTCTTTGACTCATAATAAGATCATCCAATGATTTAGATGCCTTAGTGAATGAGGCAATCACATTTTTGAGGTCATTCTCCCTCTTTTCTATGGCAGCTATTTCTGCTATTAGCTTGGCATTTTCAAATTTTTAAACTTTTATTCTCATCGGCTATTTGACTTAGAGTACTCGGCTCCTTAGTCACCGTGAGTTTTGGCTCTTGAGTAGGCTTGTTTTCCTCATTTAGTAGTGTGTGTGAGGATTTAATGTGTTCAAAATCTTTCATCATTTTGCCTAATGAATCATAAAGATCGAGTGGGTGATGAAGTGTGTGTGTCACGATCACTATCACTAGAATGAAGTTTGATGAGTTAGAGTGTACCTCATCTTCTTGGTCGGGTTGATCTTGTTCCTTGGCCATCAAACAGATCGGGCTTCTTCTTCGAGTCACTTGAGTAGTCAACTTCACTTTGCTTTACAAATCACTTGTCTCTCTTGACTTGTTGTCTCGGCCCATCTCTGCGACCAACATTGCTTTTTTCTTTTCTTGTCTTCTTTCTCTCAAGGCCTTTCTTTCTTCTTCATTCCCGTATTTGTTGACTACAGGATATGGGCAATCAATGGCATACCGACCTGGTTGCCTACGGTTCAAATAGATATTCAACCTTTTGATTAGCTCTTTCCATTCTTGGATTGTCGACCCTTTGATATTCAGCTTTTTGATGATTTGTTCTCTTGGTTGGCCTATCTTCCCTTGACTTGGAGGAGCCGAGTGTCTTCCGGAAGATTCGCCCTTGCCTCTCTTGTAGTTCTTATTGAAGAACTTGTTGAACCTTTTAACCATCGGGACTATTTCTTCAGGATCAATGACTTCTTTGACCTCAACTCTCTTTCCATCCTTAACAATTAGAGCAAATTGTTTTGGGTACAACCTTGTCTCTTCCTCGATCTTTTCTTCTCGGCTCAAATTCGTAGGCTTTGAGATCGAGAATAGTTCATGGTTGGAGGTCTTCGATAGGTCCATGGAATGTCTCGATGCCATGACCTTCATTTCCCATTCACCGAGACTTTTTAGGATCTTCATACACATTTCCTTCGTGTATATTCCTTTCCAAGTGCGATATACTCGTTGGTGATTTACGTGAACCGAGCATCCAGTTGATCCAGGTTCTCTCCTGCGATCATTTTGAAATTCTCAAATTTTTGTACGCCACCGATAATTTATTTTCCTTGATTTGCTCGAGCCTTCACAAATTAATGTTAGCTTGTCCCGATTTCTTTAGCCGTTTTGCATGATTTGACTTTATTGAACATGGCTTTGTCCAAGGTTTTGTAAAGGATGTCCTTGCTACATTGTCCAGGTTGTATCTTTTTCTCATCATGTGTCCATTCAGCTTGATTTTTCAACCATAGTGGTCTAGGGCAACATCCTCTTCACCTTCACCGTAGCTCTTCTTACAGTTTGTGTTCACTTTTAAGATTTGCAGTGGCCCATCCTCTATCACTATCCACATCTCATCATGTAATGCTTTGATAGATGAGCCTCGCATACGAATTTTCCAATCATCAAATTCTTCAATTGTGAACATAGGGATGCGTGTCAAATTTGCTTCCATGATAATAACTTTTAATGATAAAAGGAGTTTTGAAAACTTAAGTACTAAAACAGACTTTGAAAAGTTTGGAGATCTAGTTCAAGAACTAAGACGGAAGGCTCAATGAACCAACCGCTCTATACCACTTGTAGGTCCCAAGGGGTGTGAGTGTAAGGTTTAGAAGGGGGGTTGAATAAACCTTACCAACTTTTCACTTTTGGTCCTTTTTAAAATTTAGAGTTGACACTATACAACTGTGTCCTTGGTGGACAACCAATTTAGTTAATCAGTAGAGTTAGTCACTCAACAGACTCGATCGAGTACATTAAGACAATTAGCTCAACTGTGGTTTGTTTTTTTCAGTGGAAGACTTAACACCCTTAAGTTTGATTTAGTAATGATTTAATACTTGGGTTTTAGTACTTAGAGATTATCGGTTGGATAGCAAATATGTCGATAATTAAATAAATAAGATGTAGGATTAAAGTCTTTGAAATGTAAACGACACGATAAATTTTTATAGAGGTTCAAGATGGGGTAATTCTTCTACTCCTCTCTTCTCCAACTCCCGGAGGAATCCACTAAGTATTGATCAAGATATCGAGTGGTAATGTCCCGATACAAGTCTTGATCACACAAATGACTTGATCCTTTGGGACTCGATCCGAGATGCCTTGGTCACTCACCGGCTTCTCGTCCGACTCGCCTTCTTCACGCAGGGCATACCTTTGCTACTACAGACTCACTTGCTCAAGCTCTTAGGATTTGATCACGAAGCCCTCCAAAAACTCGAGACCGGTTCGACCTTGAACCTTCCTACAATCCTTCTTGGAATGTAGACCCCTTTTCTTCTAAAGTTTCCTCTTCAACTGATTGAAGCTATCTTTCCTTCACAGGTGAGTGTTGGATTGATTTTCTTCGTAGTGTAGGCTTGAGGATTAAACTTGAATGATTTTGAGAATATTTTGATTACAGTTCAAATGTTAGCTTGAATGTTTTTGGTTCAGGTAATCAATTCTTCAGAGTCATCCCTCAGCCTTTTATAGTGATCTTTCAAAAATTTGCCCGTTTGAAGAGATAGGCTTATTTTTGAAAGTCACTTATGGTCGTTGGCTTGTCCTGTTGCGATCCTTGGAATTGCCACTTCCTCGTATGAATTATTCTTGACTTTTTCGAGCAATCGACACGGTGTAGTGCTTCCCATTGGTTTATTTCCCTTGCACGCTTCGCGGGATCGAGCACTCAGAGAAGGTAGCATGGAGATATTACTTGTTTAAGTAATTCTCTTGATTTACTCGTAAACGGATCTCTTTCGATTAACTCGACTTAACGCATTTCCTTGCTTTCCCCAGGTGACTTAGAGTCAGCTTCCAATCATTAAATGACTCTTCTGTTACTTCAACTAGAGACTTGACTATCTTGAGTTGACTTGACTAATGCTTTACTCAGCTGCACCTTCAGTCGAGTTCCCGTCTTCTCTTCTTTTGCCAAACTCAGTTTGTTCGTAGCGGAGTCTTCCTACTAGTCTCCAGTTGTCTTCTTGCATGTTTGGGCATAGTGACTTAACTCCGCTTGACCAGCCCTATTTATTACAATGCAGTTTACAACAAAAAATGGGGTGCCAACTTCCTATTCTAAGTTTTACATGGCATTCATCAAAATCTAAACAATAAATTTCCCAACACCTTTCCTCGTATTAAATGAATGTTCAGCTTTTCAGATTCTGACACGAGGTGCAGTGCTTCCCATTGGTTTATTCTTTTTGCACGCTTCTGGGACGATCACTTTAAGACCTGGCAGCATGGAAGTATTACTTATTTAAGTAATGTTCTTGACTTCTGTGCAACGGATTCCTTTCAGTTGACTTCTCTTGGTTGCTGCTATTTCCCCAGGTGACTTGAGTCTTCTCCAATCATTTGAAGACTGAACTGTCACTTTCAACTTGTGACTTAGCTTCAAAGTTATGACTTGAGTCTTCTCCAATCATTTGAAGACTGAACTGTCACTTTCAACTTGTGACTTGTCTTCTTGAGATAATTTTGACTAACACTTCACACATTGTTCCTCAGCTGATGCATCTTCAGTCAAGCTCTTGATCTTCCTACTTGGCCATACTCAGTTGTTCCACATCGGAGTCTTCACTTCAGTCTTCAGTTGATTTCTTGTATTTCCAGGCATAGCTGACTTGACTCAGCTTTTCCAGCCCTATCTATTACAATGAAAATTACAAGGAAAATGGGGTGCCAACTTTCTACTTTAAGTTTTACATGGCATTTATCAAAATCTATAAAATAAATTTCCCAACAATTTCCCCCTTTTTGATAATGCCAAAACTTAAAAACATTAAACAACATGTAAACAGCAGAGATACATACAGACAATGCAGTAACAAAGAATGTATGCGTAGAATCAATCATTTTATTGATCATATCATTCTTGTCCTTTACGCAGCTGTTTACAAAGTGTATCAGAGCATACTCATATCTAAGCAAATTACAAACATCTATGCTAGGATACAAATACAAAGAGAGAAATTACAAAAACATTTTACTGAATATACAGATGACTTACACAAAAATGTATTTACAGGAGTAAAATACATGAAGGGTTCGCAACAACACTTCATCTCCTTCGCTGCCTCCTTCTTTCCTCTTCAGCTCTGTCATCATCAGCTCTCTTTCTTTTTCTTTCATCTTCAGCTGCTTTCTTCTTTTCATAAGCTCTCTTCGCAGCAGCATCTTTTCGTTTCCTTTCTTCGCATTGCTGGTCTTGTCTTCTGTTTTCCTCTTCTAGTCTTTTCATATATTCAGCATTCTTTCTAGCCACTTCCAGATTAGATACTTCGTCACACCCAGACCAGTAGATCCTTCCCTTCTTTCCAAGATCTACATATTCGATATTTTTGTGTAGTGGTCTAGGTCGAAAACCTCTTCCTCCACCACTTCTTCTTCCTCCTCTGGGTGTATCTTTGTACAGAGTCTTCATTTTACCGAATGGTCATTGTTGGTAGTCTGCTGCCTATCAGCTTCTTCGCACAGCTTAAGACCCTTCTCCTAGTAAGATGATCCTGTGCTTAGGCTTAGGCTACGAGACATCTTCCGAAATAGCCTTCGGATTCGAAAGTCTTAAATTCTTCAACTGATCTTGGCTCGGATCCGTAAATGCCTGAATAAAGCATCTTGATCCTTCCCCTGCTGGAATGCCACCGATTGTTTCATCACTGCTTCAATGTGGGCATCCGTCTTTTTATCGAACTCTAACTTATCTGCTTCTACAATTTTTCTTTTCTCTGACATGGGCACAATAGAGTGTTCGATCGGCAGAGTCACTGGAAGTTTGCTGATTATTGAGGCTGTCACATGACCCTGCTGAGGGGTTTCAGCAATCAGTGACGTCAGGTCCTTCGAATGTTCCCCCTCAGTTGCCTTTCCCTTCTTCTTCTCAGCTGCTGCTTCTTCCTTCAAATTTCTTAGGTACTCCTCTTCCCCCTTTTTGGCATCATCAAAGGAGAGAGGGACCCCAGGGAACATTCCTGCGAGCATGAAGTCGAGTCCGCTGAGAGCTGAGTTCTGCTTGGAGTCTGCTACTGATGTGCTGTTCGAAATTCTGAACGAGTGGCTTTTGACTCGGCTGCCACCAGTTTAATTTCAGCCATGAGAAGACTGAATTTCGCATTCATGGTCTCCTCAAGACGCAGAATTTCTTTTTGCGATGGAATTCATGCAGGAGCTCCATTTCTGTTGTGTGGGAGGCATGCAATCTTTCCATATACGCCTGCATCCGCTGCTTCATATCAGCATTGTCAGCACTCCAAACAAGCATCTTATTGTACAATGCCTTGAAATAGCGAACTTGTTCGTATCGCATTGCACTCTACTGCTGACACCACTCCCT
Organism: Rehmannia glutinosa; assembly: GCA_016081115.2. Classification (NCBI taxonomy): domain Eukaryota; kingdom Viridiplantae; phylum Streptophyta; class Magnoliopsida; order Lamiales; family Orobanchaceae; genus Rehmannia; species Rehmannia glutinosa. The sequence goes on along the minus strand of CM071924.1, from coordinate 34,178,666 downwards.
GATCCTTACCACTATCCCTCTCAAATCTGCTGCGAGGGTGGCATCTCTATTGTCCAGGCGTAAATCTAATGAGGCTTGGTGTCGTTCGATCTTCTGAATCTCTGCACAGATCTTTTTGAAGACTTCACGGATCTCAACTGTCACACCTAAGTCAGTTGTCAACCATTCAACATCGAAGTCAAAGTTTGCTGGCACAATAGAGTCAAGGGATTACAGGATCTTCTCGAACAGTGAATCGCCACTGTTCTTTAGCGGTCTCTTCCTCTAGCTCAGGCAGCTCGATCGAAAAAGGAAAAACTTGCTCAAAAGTATCATCTTGCACATAAGGGATTGAAATAGTGGTCTGTGCCTGTGATGTTCCTAGTGGAGTCGGTACTGCTGCAGCTGTGGGAGCCTGCGCAGATGACTCGGGTACAGTTGGGCCTTGTTGAGTGGGTTGGCCAGCTGACTGAGCCTCAGCTGTCTTAACAGCTTCTTCGGCCTCAGTAGATTTTTCTAAGTGAAGTATCGGGTCCTCGACTGCAACATCAGCGTCATCGGATGATGATGAGACCTGAGGGACTTGGTTCATCATCAAAGTTGAAATTTTGACGAGCAGCTTTGAAACCCGACTGACTCGTCTGTGGGAGAACATCCTCAGATGGGTCCTTTTGATGTGCAACTAGTGTGGACTCAGCTTCATCTTTAGATCCCAGAAATGATATGTCAGGATTTTCCTCGGAGTCATGAAGTGCACTAATCTCCTTCTCAGATTAGCACTGTGAACAGTAGGGATGTTGTAGGTCCCAAGGGGTGTGAGTGTAAGGTTTAGAAGGGGGGTTGAATAAACCTTACCAACTTTCGATTTAGTCCTTTTAAAACAGTTCAGAGTTAATTCTTCACAGCTAAGTTCTTGATGGACAGCTAAGTTAGTTAACCAGCAGAGTTAGCCACTCAACAGACTCGACTGAGTTGTTGATAGAATAACTCAGCTGCTTAGTTTAAAACTTAACTCAACTGTGATATGTTTTCAGCGGAAGACTTAACACCCTTGAATTTGGTTTAAGTTTGTTTTAAAACTTGGTTTTAGCACTTTGATAAATATCAATTGGATAGCAAATTTATCAGCAGATATAAAATAATATGCAGAATTGAAGTGCTGAAATGTAAATGACACAATAAATTTTATAGAGGTTCGAAGATGGGGTAATTCTTCTAATCCTCTCTTCTCCAACTCCTGGAGGAATCCACTAAGTATTGATCAGAGTACAAAGTGGTTATAAGTCCAGATGCAAGTCTTGATCACACAACTGACTTGATCCTTTGGGACTCAGTCTAGAGATGCCTTGGTCACACAGCTGGCTTCTCGTCCGACTCAGCTTCTTCACATGGCAGCTGCCTTGCTACTACAGCTCACTTGCTCAAGTTTCTTGGATTTGATCAATAAGCCCTCCAATAGCTTGAGACTGGTTCGACCTTGAACCTTTCTACAATCCTCTACGGAATGTAGACCCCTTTGATTCTTCAAATGTTTCCTCTTCAACTGATTGAAGTCGTCTTTCCTCCACAGGCAAATGTTGGATTGATTTCCTTCGTAGTTTTGGCTTGAGGATTAAGCTTGAATGATTTGAGAATATTTTGTAGGTTACAGCTCAAAATGATAGCTTGAATGTTCGTAGTATTGGTAGTCAAGGTAACCTTTTCTCAAATTGATTCCTCAGCCTTTTATAGTGTTCTTTTGAAAATCTGCCCGTTGAAGAGATATGTTAATTCTCAAAAGACACTTGTGGTCGTTGGCTTGTCTTGTTGCAGTCCTTGAAATTGACATTTCCTCGTATTAAATGATTCTTGACTTTTTCGAGTTCGACACAGTGCGGTGCTTCCCATTGTTTATTCCTTTTGCACGCTTCTGGGACTGAGCACTTTAGAATATTGCAGCATGGAAGTATTACTTATTTAGGTAACTTTCTTGACTTCTGTGCAACGGATCCTTTTCAGTTGCCTTGACTTGACTGCAATTCCTTAACTTCCCCAGATGACTTCGAGTCAGCTCCCAGTCATTGGATGACTCATCTGTCACTTCCACTTGAGACTTGGCTATCTTGGGTTGACTTGACTGACACTTCACACAGCTGCATCTCAGCTGATACTTCTCCAGTCGAGTTCTTGTCTTCTCTTCCTTGCCATACTCACTCACCGCCTCACAAATGAGTCTTCATTCTAGTCTCCATTGTCTTCTTGCATATTTAGGCATAGCTGACTTAACTCAGCTCAAGCAGCCCTATCTATTATAATGCAAATTACAAAGAAAATGGGGTGCCAACTTTCTAGTCTAAGTTTTACATGGCATTCATCAAAATCTAAACAGTGAATTTCCCAACAATTTCCCCCATTTTGATGATGCCAAAACTTAAAGCATACATACAAAATATAAATATCAAAGATACATACAGGTAGTGCAGTAACAGAGAATGTATGAGTAGAATCAATCTTTTTATTGATCATAACATTCTTGTCATTTACACAGCTGTTTACAAAGTGTATCAGAGCAAACATCTATGTCTACGCAAAAATAGAGAAATTACAAATTTCTTATTCAATGTACAGAAGACTTACATACTTATGCATTTACAATAGTAAATTACGTGAAGGGGTGGACAACAACACTTCATCTCCTTCGCTGCCTCCTTCTTTCTTCATCAGCTATGTCTTCTTTTAACTTTTTTCTCTTCTTCTCTTCTTCAGCTGCTTTCTTTTTCTCATTGGCTTTTCTGGCAGCTTCATCTCTTCTTTTTCTTTCTTGTCTTTCTTCCCACAGCTGAGTTTGTCTTTTATTTTCTTCTTCGATTCTCTTTACATACTCAGCATTGTTCTTGGCCACTTGCAAGTTGGCTACTTCATCAAACCCAGCCCAATAGATCCCTCCTTTCTTCCTTGGATCTATGTATTCTATATTTTTGGGTAGAGGTATAGGTCGAAAACCTTCTTCCTCTTCCTCTCGGTGTGTATTGTCTTTGGGGCCTTCTTCTTCCCGAAGAGAGTGACCCAGTGAGTGATCGCTAGAGTCTGCACGCTGTCGCCTTCTTCACACAGCTTGAGGCCCTTTTCCCAATACAAGTCCCAGGCTTGGGCCATGGTCATGTTCTCGAAGTATCCCTCGGACGCAAGCGTCTTGAATTCATCAACAGATCTCAGCTCGGTTCCGACGTCTGAAATAGCATCAGTGTCTCTTCCTGCCGGAATGCCTCTGTATTGTTTCAGTATGTCCATCGCACGGGCATCCATTTTTCTTTCAATCTCCATCATCTCTGCTTCTACTATCTTCCTCTTCTCGGACATGGGCACAGCAGAGTGTTGGAGCGGCAGAGTCACTGGAAGTTTGCTAATTATGTCAGTTGTGACAAGTCCTTGTTGAGGGGTTCTAGCAACCATTAAAGTCATGTCTTTCGAACCTTCCCCCTCAACAGATTTTCCTTTTTTTTTTTTTTTTCTCTGTTCTTCAGCTATCTTCTCCTTCCCAGCTGCATCCTTTTTCTCAGCTGTGGATCCTTTCAACGTCTATAGGTATTCCTCTTCCCCCTTTTTGGCATCATCAAAGGAGAGAGGAACCCCTGGAAACATGCCAGCAAGCATGAAATCTAGGCGACTGATAGCTGAGTTCTAATTGGATTCTGCTGCGGAGTATGCTGCTCGAAATTCTGAGTGAGTGGTGTTGGATTCGGTGGTCACCAACTTCATTTCAGCCATAAGAAGGCTGAATTTTTCATTCATGTTCTCCTCCACGCGCAGAAGTTCTTTTCGATGAAATTCTCGCAGCAGTTCCATCTCTGTGGTATGAGATTCATGCATTCTATCAATGTTTTCTTGCATTCGTCTCTTCATATCAACGTTATCAGCGCTCCAGATCAGCATTTTATTGTACAATGCTTTGAAGTATCGAACTTGTTCCACACGCATTGTTTGCTGTTGTTGCCACCATTCCCGGATCCTGACTATTATTCCACGCAGATCAGCAGTAAGGTTAGCATCTCAGTTATCCAGCCGCATATCCAATGAGGCCTGGTGCCTTTCCATTTTCTCAATCTCCGCAAATATATCTTTGAAAACTTCTCGAACCTCAGCTGTTACCTCTGTCTCAGCTGGCGGCCAAGCAGCGTCAAAGTCAAAGTCTGTTGGAAAGATGGTGTCTGTTGGAATGACGGGATCAGGTTTATGAAAACGTCGTTGATCTCTAGTTGATTCGTCATCAAGAGTAGGCAGCTCTAGTGAGAAGGGGAACGTTTCTTCAAAAGCATCATCACGGACATAGGGAATCTGTTCAACGGTAACTCGTGGCCGTGATGTGCCCTGTTGTGTCGATTCTGCTGCAGCTTTGGGAGCCTGCGCAGTTGACTGTGATTCAACTGGGGTTTGTTGTGGTATGGACCCAGCTGGCTGAGCCTCAGCTGTCTCAACAGCTTCGTCGGTCTCAGTTGGTGCTTCCTGTTGAGTTGTCTGGTCCTCGGCCGTATCAGTGGCGTCATCGGAAGATGATGAGATTTGGAGAGGTGGCTCATCATCGAAATTGAACTTTTGACGAGCAGCCTTGAATTACGCTTACTTGTCTTTGGGAAGAACATCCTCAGCTGAGTCGGTTGGATTTGCAATGGGGGATGACTCAGCTTCATCTTCACCTTTCAGATCCCAGAAATTTTACATCAGGATTGTCTTGGGAATCATGAAGGGCACTTATCTCCTTCTCAGATGCATCAATGATAGTAGGAGAAATGTTCTGTGCTTCTGCCTCTTTACCTCGGGAAGTCTCAACCTCCCGTTGGCCTTCACTACCTCATGCAATCTCAACTGCAGCGAGGCATTGGACAATCCCTTCGATAGACTCGACTGTCTTAGGGTCTTCAGAGGTGGCATCCACTGGAGTCTCAACTCCATGGATTGCACTTTCCTTTCCCAGAGTGTTAACTCCCAGGGCAGATCCATCCTTTGCCTCTCTTTGCTTGGCGGCGTCATTGGCCTTCCTTGTGAGCGATTGGCACTTCAGCTGAGACAGTCTCAACTGTCTGAGCCTCGTCAGTGACAACTTGTTGTGTATCTGTTTGTGTTTCCTTCTCCACTTCGCCTCCTTGATCCGTTGTGGGGTCAGCTGCAGCATTCTCCGACCTAGCTGCAGTGGAGAGAGTTTCCCCCTCGGCACACCAGCTGAGTGACTTGGAATGGGGTCACTCTTCTCCGGACTCATTTGTTTCCTTTGAGTGTTCAAATAGTTGGGGGGTGGTAAGACACCTTCGATGAGGGGTTGGCTCGACTTGGGTCCCCAAGTTCCCAGTTTCATCGCCATTTCCCTCAATGCCTTCATCAGAGTGAGTTGGGGAAGTGGTTGCAACAACAACAGTCGCAATTTGCTGCACCACCCCCATAGGGTCAATCTTCAGCTGTGATTTGGAAGATTCCCCAGGGCCTTCCATCAACTGTTGCTCATGTAGGATCCTATTTTCCTGCATGGATTGCTGCATTTCCAATTCTTCAGTAGCAGCAGCAGGGTCCAGATCTTCATCGCTCTCTGAAAGCATATCAAGATGTGGATGAGTGTGATCAGTGGTTCCAGTTAGAGGGCGATCGGCTTTCTCACGAGCTTGATTCCTCTGCGCGTCTCTCCTTCTCCTTGTCTTTGAAGATCTGCAAAGATATCATGCGCTTTTCTTCATCCGATCTTTGACCACTTTGTGGTCAAACCGAGGAAATTCAACAGTTCTTCTTCTTCTTCAATAAACTCCGGTCTTTGGAACTGTTCTCTTGATCGACTCAGCTTCCACTTCCTCCATTCTCGCAGACAATTTTGGATGTCTAGATATGGTGGGGATAGGATCATCACATCATCATCTTCTTCATCATCATCTCCCTGTTGCCCTTCCTTTTCAGGAATAGAAGGCAACATACTCTGCTGCTCAAATCCTTCAGCAGCATCAGGGACAGGTGGAGACACAATCCTATCAACAGGGGATTCTGTTGTCTCAGCTACTCCTTGTTCCTCAGTTGTTCTGTCTACAGCTGATCCTTCAACTTGCCTCTGCTGATCGGCCTCAGCAGACTTGGTTGTTTCATCTATAATTTCTGGAGACTCTACTTCTCCAGCTGTTTCAGCGATCTTTTCTAGCTGAGTGGCAGACTCAGTTGTTTTCTCAAGCTCTGATCGCTTGAAGAGTCTTCTCCTTTAGGTCCTTACCAGAGGAATTTCTGGTTTGGATGCAGTTTCCTCTGAGTCCTGGGCGGCGGGGACCAGTGCTTCTTTCTTTTTCTGAGGAGCTGGCTTTCTAGGCTTGTCAGTCCTCCTTTTCTTGACAACCGGAGAAGGTATTTGAGGTTCCTTCTCTGCTGCGGCTGCGGGGTAGGGTGACTCGGCTGCAGGGCAGGTGCATCTTTTGTTTTCTTTGCTGCTGGGCCAGCAGTCTTCTTTCCAGCTGCATGGGCAGCTTTCTTCTTCGGAGGGGAGACAACAGCTGTTTCCTCAGGGTCAACTGATTCCCCCTCACTTTTGTCTGCTCTCTTGGCATAAGCTCTCCTCTGTGCTCCGGAAAGATTTGATCGGAACATCTTTTTGTTGACATGGAACGCCTTTCCATGTCGGAGTGGAATTCCCTTCACCTCTATCAACCGGCCAATCACTAGGCCATACCCCAAGGATCCTCCGAACAATCCATCTGCTTTGAATGACTTATTCCCAATATTTTGGCAGAGTCTGCTGTATACAAACTCAGCCCAGTTTACCTTCTTCTCCTCCATGATCGTAGCCATCACGATCAGCTTGGTTTTGGACAATTGATTAAAGCTTCCAAATTTGATGTCAACGCAATTGGCAACAATATCCAACAACTTGTTGTAGTCTTCCTTCAGCAGCTTCTTGTCAGCTGTGTAGACAACCTTCGCAGCATAGTCAGGTTTGGCCACTTCCTTCCAAGCAGCTGACCAAGTTTTACGTCGGCCCATATAGATCTCCACTCTCCTTTCCGCCGTGGAGCGATGCGATCTATGCCAAGTCCTTGGCAGTGATTGTGACTTCTTTCCCATGAACAGAGGACTTGATGCCCTCGTCGTGAACTTCAACGTTCACATAGAACTGCGCGACCTCCTCCACGTAGGTCATTTGAAACTCCATTGTGAGAAAGGGTTTCAGCCCAGACTTCTCCACTTTCTCAGCTATTTTCTTCACAAGGGTTTCGTCGAACCCCTGTTTGATCATTCCTTCAAAATCTACGGTAGAACCGGTGTGTATTTGTTTTCCCAACTTAACAAAATCGTAAGTAGATGCCATTTCTTGAAAATTTACCGAACGAAACTTTAAAAAATATACTTTGAGAATCTGTAGGGTTTTGAGAGAAAAATTTCTTTCTTTGCTATGGAGAGAGATGAACAGTTTGTGTAAAGTGAGAGAGAAACGGAGGAAACGGTATATGTATGGGTTATGAAAGGATGTGCGGACGATTTTTGAAATTTGATTAAGATCAACGGCTCAGATTTTGCACGCCGATTAGCATTTAATTTCTCGCATTTAATGCGACGGCATTTATATCCAATCATAGTCTTGGTCGTGCAACTTTTGACTGTACTTGTCATTATTACGCTGACGTCATCCTTAAAACATTCCCGCTTATTAAAAACGACTGCGTTTTTGTCACTTAGCTCATAAATGACTTAGCTTACTCCTTAGCTGATTCAACTCTTCTTCTCTCTTTCTACATGGGTACTCAGCTGTCAGCTAACTCGATGCAGCTGCCGATACGGTTGATTCACTTAGCTGTTTCAAGAGCTCCGCTCTTTTTCCATCTTTTCACGTTCCATCTCTTTTCCTTGAGTCTTCTGATTGTTAACTCAGCTCAATTAACCCTAGCTCATGCTTGAGTTCTTCAAATCTTGATTCACATAATGGCTTTGTAAATATGTCAGCCAATTGTTTATCAGTTGAGATATATTCCAAGGTGATGTCCTTCTTTTCAACATGATCTCTTATAAAATGATACCTGACATCAATGTGCTTTGTTCTTGAGTGCAACACAGGATTATGAGTGATTGCAATTGCACTTGTGTTATCACACATAATTGGAATTTCCTTTTCTTCAATTTCATAGTCTCTCAGCTGCTGTCTCATCCATAAGACTTGGGCACAACAAATGCTTTGCCGCAGCCTATGTATTCTCAGTCACTGGATGTGGCTATTGAATTTTGCTTCTTGCTAAACCAGGAAATTAACCTATTTCCAAGCATTTGACATGTACCTGAAGTACTTTTCCTGTCAACTCTACATCCAACATAGTCAGAATCTGAATAACCAATTAGCTTGAATCCACCTTCCTTTGGATACCATAAGCCGACTTCCTGGCATCCCTTCAAATACTTAGGATTCTCTTAGCTGCAGTCATATGACTTTCTTTCGGAGCAGATTGAAATCTTGCACATACACCTACTGTAAAGGTGATGTCTGGCCTACTTGCTGTGAGATAGAGCAATGATCCAATGAGTGCTATGTATCTTGTTTGATCCACAGGTTTGCCATCTGCATCCATATCCATCTTGACTGATGTATTCATTGGTATTTTTACAGAGGACTTCTCTTCCATCCCAAATTTCTTCATTAAATCTCTGGTGTATTTTGTCTGACTTATGAAGGTTCCATCCTTCAGCTGTTTAACTTGAAGTCCTAGAAAGAATGCCAATTTTCCCATCATGCTCATCTCAAATTTGCCTTGCATGAGGTTTGAGAATTTGTCACACAGCTCTTTGTTTGTAGATCCAAATATAATGTCATCCACATATATTTGAACAAGCAGTATACTCTTTCCATCTTGAATTCTGAAGAGTGTTCTATCTACTTTTCCTTTGGTGAATCCATTATTTGTTAGGAATTGAGATAATGTATCATACCATGCTCTTGGTGCCTGTTTCAATCCATAGAGAGCTTTCTTGAGCTTGTACACCTTGTCTCCAAGAGTCTTCTGCTCAAATCCTGGAGGTTGTTCAACATAGACTTCTTCTTCCAATAATCCATTTAAGAATGCACTTTTTACATCCATTTGATATACAATGAAGTTCTTGTGTGCAGCATAGGCAAGAAACATCCTTATTGCTTCTAGTCTTGCAACAGGGGCAAAGGTTTCATCAAAATCTATTCCTTCTTCTTGGCAATATCCTTTGGCTACCAATCTTGTTTTGTTTCTTACCACAGAACCCTCTTCATTCATTTTGTTTCTGAAAACCCATTTTTTGCCAATAACATTTTGATGGGTTGGTCTTTGAACCAATTCCCATACTTTGTTCCTTTCAAACTGATTCAACTCTTCTTGCATGGCCTGAATCCAATGTGCATCATCCAATGATTGGGACACATCTTTTGGCTCTATTTGGGAAATAAAACAAGTGAACATAGCTTCTTGTTGAGCTCTGGATCTGGTTCTTACACCATCTCTTATATCTCCAATGACTAGCTTTGGTGGATGGTCTCTCAGCCATCTCACATCAGGTTGGAGTAAGTTAGCTGGATTCAGTCGTCTTGCAGCTGTGTTATCTTGAGCAGCTCTCTCATCATCACTTAGCTGCAGATTTTCCAACTGTCTTTGAGATTCAACCATCTCATCTTCACCTTGATTAATTATTCCAGCTTCAGCTTCAACATAGGGACTCTTCTGCACAGTTGACTGGTTCAGCTTATCAGCTGACTCTTCAATGTCTTCTCCATGTACATTAGGTTCATCAAAAACCACATGGATAGACTTTTCTGTTACCATAGTCCTTTTGTTCAGCACTCTATAGGCTTTGCTTTTAGCTGAGTATCCCAAGAAGATACCTGCATCAGCTTTAGCATCAAAAGCCTTTAGATTATCCTTGCCATTGTTGTGGATGAAGCATTTACATCCAAAGATTTTAAAATATGCAACATTTGGCTTTCTCCCTATCCAAATCTCATAGGGAGTCTTTGTCAGCTGTCTATTGATCATGCATCTATTTTGAGTATAGCATGCGGTGTTTATAGCTTCAGCCAAAATCTTTTGGGTAACCCCCGTTCACTAACATGGTCCTTCTTTGCTTCCTTGAGAGTTCTATTACTTCTTTCTCGCAACTCCATTCTCACGGAGTCCTTGCTATAGATAATTCGTGTGTAATACCATTTTCAACACAGTACTGAGTTATTATTCCATTGACAAACTCAGTTCCTCTATCAGATCTTATCTTTATAATGGTTTGACTCTTCTCGTTTTGAACCCTTTTCATCAGCTGTGGTAACTTCTGCAAAGTTTCCTTCTTTTTACACATGAAGATTGTCCATGTATATCTTGAATAATCATCCACCACTACTAGAGTGTATTTCTTCCCACTTATCTTGGCCGTTCAACAGACCAAATAGATCCATATGCAGTAGATGCAATATTCTTGTTGAAAATGGGCTTGACTTCTCTTTAAATGATGTTTTGATTTCCTTACCCATCTGGCATGCATCACAAAAACTTTCCTTCTTGTACACTGAGTCTGGAAGTCCTTATACAAGTTTACTCCTTGCAAGCTTGTTAATTGTCTTGAAATTTAGGTGACTCAGCTTCTTGTGCCATAGCCAACTTGATTCGGCTGTACTCTTTGCTAGCAGACAAGTGCTTGGTGTAGCAGTTGACCAATCTACCACATACATGTTCTTTTGTCTGCATTCTTGTAGCACTACTTCATTAGATTCAGTGTCCTTGATTTGGCATACACCCATGTTGAATCCAACATTGTAGCCCTTGTCACAGAGTTGACTGATACTTAGCAGATTGAAGTTGAGTCCTTCAACATATGCAACATCTGTGATTTCTAATCCATTTTTCTTGATAGATCCAATGCCTCATATTTCTCCTGGAGCTTCATTCCCTCCAAATATAACTTTTGCATCTCTAACCTCCTTGAATTTTGATAGATATTTCTTGTTTCCTGTCATGTGTCTGGAACAGCCATTATCCATGTACCAGGTTCCTTGGCACTCAGCTGTTCCTTGAACCTGCAACCAAGGAAATTAGTTTTTAGGTACCCATACTTGCTTGGGTCCTGAGGGGTTAGTGCTGTAAGATGATCCAACCAACCTATAGCCAAATAATTTGACTCTAAGGGGTTGCCATCTATCTGTGCCATAATCATAATTCACTTTGGCAAATTGCTTGGGGGCTTTAGGTTCATACAACTGTCTCTTTTGTCTGTATGCATGTGTGTGTGTTTTAGCAATTGCCTTCTTTGGGTAACTGTGACATCTCTGAGTGTAGTGCTTGGGTGCATATGTGTGCTGATAGTAGCTTTGTTGCCTTTGGAATGGCCTTTGCTGAGTTCTGGGCCTTTGCCATTTAGGTTTGTATTCCATAGATCTTTGCTGATTTTTCACATTGTACCAATCAGTTTGACTTGGGTAGTTTCTACCATTTCCATCATGCGTGTTCCTTTTATAGAACTTCTGGGGCTTTTGGTATCTCTGTTTCTTCTTTACAGAGTACTTCTGTTTGGAATTTGCTGAGGAATTCTGTTGGATTTCTTTTCACCGTCCTCTCTCAAAGATACTCAATCAAGTTGTTTTCCTTTTCCTTTATAACCAAGGCCAGTTTGGTTGTGGTTGTGCTTTGGAATGAATGTGTGTGCACCATTTGGAGTTTTGGATTTTTGAGATGCTTCATTACTTGAAGATCCTTTTTCCAAAATCACTTTGGGAGCTTGATTTAGCATAGAGGAATTAAATCCTAAGCTTGTCTTATCTCCACATTCTCTTTGGCTCATAATAAGGTCATCCAATGATTTAGATGCCTTAGTGAATGAAGTAATCACATTTTTGAGATCATTTTCTCTCTTTTCTATAGCAGCTATCTCTGCTATTAGTTTGGCATTTTCAGCCTTCAGCTCTTTGTTCTCATCAGCTATGTGACTTAGAGTACTCAGCTCCTTAGTCAGCTGTGAGTTTTGGCTTTTGAGCTGGTTGTTTTCCTCATTTAACAGTGAGTGTGAGGATTTAATGTGCTCAAAGTCTTTCATCATTTTGCCTAATGAATCATAAAGATCAGTGGGTGATGAAGTGTGTGTGTCACAATCACTATCTCTAGAATCTGAATGAGATGAGTTGGAGAGTACCTCATCTTCTTGGTCAGGTTGGTCTTGTTCTTTGGCCATTAAACAGATCAAGGCTTCTTCTTCAGAGTCACTTGAGTAGTCAGCTTCACTACTTTCCGAGTCTGCTGTGTCTTTTAGCTTGCATGTCTCAGCAGCTTCTGCAGCCAACATTGCCTTTTCTTTTCTTGTCTTCTTTCCCTGAAGACTCTTCTTTCCTCTTCATTCCTGTATTTGTTGACAACAGGATATGGGCAATCAATGGCGTAGTGACCTGGTTGCCTGCAGTTCCAGCATGGATTCTCAACTTTTTGTTCAGCTCTTTCCATTCTCGGATTGTCAGCTCTTTGGTATTCGACCTTTTGATGCTTAGCTCACTTTGGTGGCCTATCTTCCCTTGACTTGGAGGGAGTTGAATGTCTTCTGGAGGATTCACCTTTGTTTCTTTTATAGTTCTTGTTGAAGAACTTGTTGAATCTTTTAACCATCAAGGCAATTTGCTCCTGGTCAATGACTTCTTTGGTTTCAGCTCTCTTCCCTTCCTTCACTATGAGTGCAGCTGTTTTGGGCACAGCTATATCCTCTTGATCTTTTCTTCTCAGCTCAAACTCATATGCTTTGAGGTTTGAGAATAGCTCATGATTGGATGTTTTTGATAGATCCATTGAGTGTCTTAGAGCCATGGTCTTCATTTCCCACTCAGCTGGGAGGCTCCTTAGTATCTTCATACACATCTCATTCTGTGTGTATTCTTTCCCGAGTGCTGAGAGTTCATTTGTAATTTCAGTGAATCTAGCATCCAGCTGATCCATTGTTTCACCTGCCAGCATTTTAAAATTTTCAAATTTTTGAACAACAACAGATAATTTGTTTTCCTTGATTTGCTCAGATCCTTGACAAATTAAGGTTAATTTATCCCAAATTTCTTTGGCTGTTTTGCAAGATTTGACTTTGTTGAACATGGCTTTGTCCAAAGTCTTGTAAAGTATATCCTTGGACACGTTGTCAAGGTTGTATCTTTTTCTATCATCATTTGTCCATTCAGCTCTTGGCTTTTCAACCATAGTTGGTCTGGGAGCAACATCCTCTTCTCCTTCAAAGCAGACTCTCCTTTGCACTTGTGTTCACTTTTAAAATTTGTAGTGGCCCATCTTCTATTATTATCCACATTTCATCGTGTAATGCTGATAGATGAGCCTGCATACGAATTTTCCAATCATCAAATTCCTCAATTGTGAACATAGGGATGCGTGTCAAATTTGTTTCCATGATAGTAACTTTGCTGTTTTAAAAAATGGCTTTTGAAAGAACAAGTGTTAACAACTTCTTTGAAAGATTGGAGATCTAGTTCAGTAACCAGTGCGGAAGGCTCAATGAATCAACCGCTCTGATACCACTTGTAGGTCCCAAGGGGTGTGAGTGTATGGTTTAGAGGGGGGTTGAATAAACCTTACCAACTTTTCGATTTAGTCCTTTTAAAACAGTTCAGAGTTAATTCTTCACAGCTAAGTTCTTGATGGACAGACTAAGTTAGTTAACCAAATAGAGTTAGCCACTCAACGACTGACTGACCGAGCCGTTGATAGAATAACTCACCGCTTAGTCTAAAGCTTAACTCAACTGTGATATGTTTTCAGCGGAAGACTTAACACCCTTGAATTTGGTTTAAGTTTGTTTTAACACTTGGTTTTAGCACTTTGTTAAATATCAATTGGATAGCAAATTTATCAGCAGATATAAAATAATATGCAGAATTGAAGTCTTTGAAATGTAAATGACACAATAAATTTTATAGAGGTTCGAAGATGGGGTAATTCTTCTAATCCTCTCTTCTCCAACTCCGGAGGAATCCACTAAGTATTGATCGAGTACAAAGTGGTTATCGGTTCGAGATGCAAGTCTTGATCACACACGGTGACTTGATCCTTTGGGACTCGATCGAGATGCCTTGGTCACACAGCTGGCTTCTCGTCCGACTCAACTTCTTCACAGGGCAGTTGCCTTGCTACTACAACTCACTTTCGCAAGTTTCTTGGATTTGATCACTAAGCCCTCCAATAGCTTGAGACTGGTTTGACCTTGAAACTTTCTACAATCCTCTGTGGAATGTAGACCCCTTTGATTCTTCAAATGTTTCCTCTTCAACTGATTGAAGTCGTCTTTCCTCCACAGGCAAGTGTTGGATTGATTTCCTTCGTAGTTTTGGCTTGAGGATTAAGCTTGAATGATTTGAGAATATTTTGTAGGTTACAGCTCAAAATGATAGCTTGAATGTTCGTAGTATTGGTAGTCAAGGTAACCTTTTCTTAAATTGATTCCCCAGCCTTTTATAATGTTCTTTTGAAAATCTGCCCGTTAAAGAGATAAGCTAATTCTCAAAAGACACTTGTGGTCGTTGGCTTGTCTTGTTGCAGTCCTTGAAATTGACATTTCCTCGTATTAAATGATTCTTGACTTTTTCGAGTTCGACACAGTGCGTGTTTCCCATTGGTTTATTCCTTTTGCACGCTTCTGGGACTGAGCACTTTAGAATATTGCAGCATGGAAGTATTACTTATTTAAGTAACTTTCTTGACTTCTGTGCAACGGATCCTTTTCAGTTGCCTTGACTTGAATGCAGTTCCTTAACTTTCCCAGATGACTTCGAGTCAGCTACCAGTCATTGGATGACTCATCTGTCACTTCCACTTGAGACTTGGCTATCTTGGGTTGACTTGACTGACACTTCACACAACTGCATCTCAGCTGATACTTTTCCAGTCGAGTTCTTGTCTTCTCTTCCTTGCCATACTCAGCTGCCTCACAGCGGAGTCTTCATTCTAGTCTCCAGTTGTCTTCTTGCATATTTAGGCATAACTGACTTAACTCAGCTCAAGCAGCCCTATCTATTACAATGCAAATTACAAAGAAAATGGGGTGCCAACTTTCTAGTCTATGTTTTACATGGCATTCATCAAAATCTAAACAGTGATTTTCCCAACAGATGTTCTGAACTTATTGAGCTTTACCCAGGGAGGTCTCAACTTCCCTTGGGCCTTCAATACCTCCAGCTGTCTCAACTACAGAGAGGCCTTCTACATTCCCTTCGACAGTCATAACTGTCTTAGGGTCTTGGACCATGGCATCCGAAGGAGTCTCAACCCCTTGGATTGCACTTTCACTGCCCAGAGTGTTAACTCCCTGGGCATTTCCATCCTGTGCCTCGACTACAACAGCAGTGTCATTAGCCTTCAAAGCAGCTGACACTTCAGCTGGGACATACTCAACTGTCCAAGCTTCGTCAATGTTAATCTGTTGTGGTTCTTTTTCGGTTCCCACTTTGCCTCATTTCTTCAATAGAGAGTCATCTGCAGCATCCTCTGACCCTACTGCAGTGGAGTGAGTTCCCCCTCAGCTGGCACACCAGTTGAGTGACTGATGATGGGGTCACTCTTCTCTAGACTCGCGGCTGCTTCCGTTGAGTGCTCAGCCGTTGAGGCGGGTGGTAAAACACCTTCAGTAAGGGTTGGCTCAACTTGGGTGCCAAAATTCGCAGTCTCATTGCCAATTCTCTTGGACCCATCTTCCGAAAGTACTGGGGACGTAGCTATAGTGATGGCTGTGGCAATTTGCTGCACTACTCCCAGTGGGTCTATCGTCAGGAGAGATTGTAAGGACTCTCCTGGTCCTTCAAACATTTGTTGCTCATGCATCATCCTGGATTCCCTCAGAGCTTGCTGCATGTCTAACTTCTCTGTTGCAGCAACGGGATCCATGTCTTCATCACTCTCTGAGAACACATCCAGATGAGGGTGAGTGTGTTCTAGAGTTCCAGTAAGCGAACATATACTGGCTTTCTCGCGAGCTTCTGCTTCCTTGGCTGCTTTGGCTTGTTCCTTCTCCTTAAAGATTTGTAGAATATTCAGGCAGTTATCTTCATCAAGGGCCTGAAGCACTTTTGTGACTCCAAGAAATTCGAATAATTCCTCATCTTCTTCGATGAACTCAGGGCGTTCAAACTGCACCCTTGAGTGGCTTAGCTTCCACGCCCTCCATTCTCGTAGACGGCGCTGAATATCTGGGTATACAGGAGAATACATAATGACATCATCATCATCGTCTTCTTCTTGTCCTTACTTTTCTGGGATGGAAGGCATAATGCTCTGTTGCTCTTCACTTTCAGCAGCGTCCGTAGCAGGTGGAGAGACAACTTTTTCAACTGGAAGGTCAGTTGTCTCAGCTGCTTCTTTACCCTCAGTTGTCCTCTCCACAACTGGGTCTTCTGTAGGCCTCTGCTGATCACCCTCAGCAGACTTGGCGGTTTCATCTATTACTTCGGGAGACTGCACTGCCTGAGTGTCAGCAGTCTCAGTTGCTTTCTCCAGCTGAGTGGCTGATTCAGCTGTCTTTTCACACTCTGAAAGCTTGACGATCCTTCTTCTTTTGGGTCTAACCAGAGGAATTTCTGGTTCTTTTTCCTCTTCGAATTCTTTGGCGGCGGGGGCCGGAGCATCCTTCTGGACCGAAGCTGCCTTCCTAGGCTTGGCAGTCCTTTTCTTGCGTATGGCTGGAGAAGGGATTTGGGCTTCCTTCTCAGCCTTGGCTACAGGGGCAGGAGACACAGCTGCTCGGGCAGGTGACTCGGCTGCAGGGGCAGGTGCATCCTGTTTCTTTGCTGCATGGGCAGCCTTCTTCTTCGGAGCTATAGGGGCAGCTTTCTTCTTGGGAGGAGAGGTAACAGTTGTGTCCTCGGGGTCAGCAGATTCCCCCTCACTCGTATCCGCCCTCTTTGCGTGGGCTCTCTTTTGGGCTCCTGAGAGATTGGCCCTAAACATCTTCTTATTGACATGGAATGGTTTTCCATGTTGAAGGGGAATCCCCTTCACTTCCATCAGGTGGCCAATCACCAGGCCATAACCGAGAGATCCTCCAAAGGATCCGTCTTCCTTGTATGATTTATTCACAACATTCTGAGTCTGCTATACACGAACTCCATCCAGTTGACTTTCTTGCCCTGCATGATCGCAGCCATGACGATCAGCTTAGTCTTTGACAGCTGGTTGAAGCTACCAAACTTCATGTCTACACACTTAGAGACGACATCCATCAACTTGTGATAGTCGTCCTTCAGCAATTTCTTCTCAGCTGTGTAGACCACCTTAGCAGCACACTCTGGTTTGGCTACCTCTTTCCGTGCATCAGCCAAGTCAACATCAGCTTCATAAATCTCATTCATGCCCTCAGACGGCAAAAAACAGTGCTCCGCAAGGTCCTTAGTTGTTATCATTATGTCCTTGCGGTGGACAGAGGACTTGATTCCCTCTTCTTGCACCTCCACATTCACGTAGAACTGCGCCACCTCTTCAAGATAGGTGTGCGAGTACTCCAAAGTAAGAAAAGCCTTAAGACCGAACTTTTCCAACATTTCTGCGATTTTTTTCACTAGGGTTTCATCCGAACCCTGCTTCACCATGCCTTCAAAATCCACGGACGATCCTGAGTGGATTTTCTTCGATAACTTGACGAAATCAAACTTTGGTGCCATTTGAATAGATTTTTACCGATTAAAACTTGTTGAACTGGCTTGAGAACACGTAGGGTTTGCGAGAGAGAAAAGAACTTGCTTTCTTTTGCTTGAAGATGAATAGTTTTGAGATTGTGAGAGAGAAGACTGAAGAAAGAGTATATAAGGGTTATGAAAGGACGGGTTTTTGGATTTTGAAATTTTGATCAAAATTAACGGCTGAGATGTAGCACGTCAAACCGCATTTAATTCCTCGCATTTAATGCGGCAACATTTACATCCAATCATATGCTTACTGTGCAGCTTTTGACTGTACCCGTCATTATTACACTGATGTCATCTTTAAAAACATTCCCGCTCATTTAAAACGACGGTGTTTTTGTCACTTAGCTCATAAATGACTCAACTTATCTCAAAAATGACTTAACTCTTCTTCTCTCTTTTCATTAAGTGACTCAGCTGTCAGCTAACTCGATACAACTGACTTTCCGATATGGTTGATTGATAGGTGTGAGTTTTGCATGTATTTTGAGGCGTATTTCTGGCTATAATGATGGGTAAACATGCACATACTCGAGTTAAATGTTACATATTCACTCCTTGTGGAAAAGATATTACACTTTGCTTATTTTGTAGGAATTTCATGATTTTTGAAGCAAATTGAATACGAATACGAGGATAGCAAAGTGGAAACACGGAGAATTGGGTGAATATACGAAAAGTGAAGCCAAAAAGAGCGAAAGTTGAGCGTCTACGGAAAAGACAGGGGGCACACGGGTTGGGCGTGCCTCAGACACCACCCGTGCACCCTTGTATAAAGATAATTGGAGCTGCAGCATGGCGCACGGGTAGCCCATGCATCGACGCATGACCCGTGCATCCTATAGAGGATGAATGATTTCACCGGGGTGGCGCACGGGTAGGCCGTGCTCCGACGCACCACCCGTGCGCTCTACAGAGACTTGGATTATTTCAGCAGGGTGGCGCACGGGTAACCCGTGCTCCGACGCACCACCCATGCGTCTGCGCTGGAATCCCATAATCTACAGCATTATGCCCTAAACTTGATGGTGGGTATAAAAAGGCTTTTTGGGGGGCGCACACAAGGATATTCTGGCATTTTTGGGATCTACAACACAAGACAAGGGTCAACTCTTGGAAGGAGATATCAAGGAGACAATCGGGTTGCATCGGAGCTTGAAGAACGGAGATATATCGAGAGATTATCGATGTTTCTAAGTTTTTCTTGCTTCTCTTTTAGTTTCAATCTTTCATTTTCATTTGTAATGGCTTTGGACACTTTGTTTATAAGTTGTTTAATCATGTGTAGCTAAACTCTTGAGATTTCTGGGTTTTAGAAGTAGATTAATGAACTCTTGTTGGATGTTTTAATCTTAGTTGAAGTTATTATCTTGAAGCCTATTTGAGTATTTTGAGCTTATTCTTGTTTTATCACTTGATCAATGATTTAACTTGTTTGATATATTGATTCATAATTCGAGAGATGAGTTTCAATATTAGATCTTGAATACTCGACACAAATATTTGCATGAATCGAGAGGTTTGTAAATATTTGTGAGGACATTTGATCTTTTAAACTTTTGGGAGTTGAATGCTTCATGTTGAGTAGAGATGTTAGCATAAGTATTTCAATCCACGTTTTATATGCATCTCGAGAGGAAGGATAAAATAGCTTTGTGATCGTCTTATAGGAATATTGATAATAACGTGGCTTGATTAAACCGGACAACAAGAGGATTATTAATCGAAACCTTAACTCGAAATCCATTTCATTATCTTGATACTTCTATCATTTGTATTATCTTAATCTTGTGTTTTAGTGATTTAAATTGTCTTAATCTCAATACAACAATCTTCCAATCTCGATCGTCTAAATAAAAATAAAACTATCTTAGATCAATACTTAGCATATTAATTTATTAGTCTCCGTGGATACGACCTTGCTTACCCTATTCTATAAACTACATTGTACACTTGCGGTGAAGCTAAAAATAAGGCGAACAAGTTTTTGGCGCCGTTGCCGGGGACTAATACAATTTTTGGTGCTAATATTGCGATAGATAGAATTAATTTTAATTTAGACAATTTTATTTTTTTTACACTTTGGATTCACTTTAATTCTTCACTATTTGACTTGTTTCTTTTAGTTCGGTCCAGGTAGTGCATGAACACGCGCTCGAGGCAAGGGGACTTGATACCGCTTATACCGGAAGTCGTGGCTTTCGCGAGAAGAATCGATCTTTACCACTAGGCGGGCCGAAAGACAACACAATCTGATAATGGGGGATTTGAACGAGTTACCAATCCCGGCAAACAATGGTGGAAACGAGTTACCGATACCGGTTCAACAGCAAGCCATTCGTGATTACTTTCGACCACAAACGAATCGTAATTACGGTGGTATTGCCCATATTCCTATATCAATGCCAACAACTTCGAGCTCAAACCGCAAGACCGATCAATATGGTGCAACAGAATCGGTTTGGGGTTCGCAATCAAGATCCTAACTCTCACCTTGCGCATTTTATCCAAATATGCAATACGATCAAAATGAACGGAGTCTCGAGATGACGCCATAAGATTGCGCTGTTCCCATTCTCTTTACGGGATAAGGCGAGAAATTGGTTGGTACTTTAACGCAAGGCGGTGTAAGCACATGGGACGAACCGAGCCAAAAGTTCTTGTTTAAATTCTTTCCACCGAGCAAAACTTTGCGGCTCAAAAGCGAGATCACTCAATTCCGACGATTTTGACTCGAGCCTTTGTACGAGGCTTGGGAAAGGTTTCGGGATTTGTTACGTAGATGTTCACAACATGGGTTTCCGGAGGATCAACAGATTATGTTTCTTCTACAATGGTTTAATGGGACAAACGAGGGCCTTTGTGGATGCCGCAATGGGGAGCATTGTTGGCAAGGTTTCCACAAGATGCCTTGAACCTTCTTGAGGAAATGGCCATGAACAGTTACCAGTGGCCATCTGAAAGATCTAATGTACAACGAGTAGCCGAAATCTCGGATTCAGACCCAATTAAAACATTGACGGCACAAGTAGCGGCTTTGACAACTCAATTGAGTGTATTTGAAGGGGGCGAGTAAGTAGGCACGAGCATGGGTAGTGAAGCTCTTCTATATCCAATGGAAGAGGTAAATTATGTGAATAACCAGAATTTCAACAATTTCCGGAATAATTCAAACCCAACGCACTACCATCCAGGGTTGAGAAATCATGAAAATTTTTCCTACGCAAATACAAAGAATGTGTTACAACCTCCACCGGGATTTAATGCTTCAAGTGGAGGCGGAAATGGGGAAGGCAAATCGTCGTTGGAAGATGCACTCACCTCCTCCATAAATCAATCTAATGCTTTCATGAATGATACGAGGAGCCGCCTCGCTAAGCAAGACTCTCGGATGGATAAGATAGAACAACAAGTGACAAGCTCGATAAAGAATCTGGAGACTCAAATGGGTCAATTGGATACAATTGTGGGTGGTCAACATCACAAGGGTCAATTTCCAAGTAATACGGAAATGAATCCTAAGGAACAATGCAAGGCGATTCGTTTACGAAGCGGTACGGAATATGAGGGGCCTAAAGAAAAAGGCTGAATCAAACCCTTCGGATGAAGCATCGAGGCCTAAGCGGGAGAATCCGTGATGAAGGATGATATAGAAGAAAATAGGAAAGAAGAGAACAAAGAGAGGCGGAACAAACAGGGCCGAGAAGCTAAAATCATCATCTAACTCGAATATATCTAAGTTGCCTATATCTCTTCCCTTTCCTCAAAGATTTCAAAAGAAAAAGCTTGATGATCAATTTGCCAAATTCCTTGATATATTTAAGAAATTGCACATTAACATTCCTTTTGCGAGCGCACTAGAATAGATGCTTAGAACTATGCGAAATTTCTTAAGGATGTTATGTCAAAAAGCGGAGGATGACAAGCTTTGAAACGGTGAATTTGACGGAAGAATGTAGTGCGATTATCCAAAGAAAGCTACCACAAAATCGAAAGATCCGGGAGTTTCACTATCCCTTGTGCTATTGGTGGTAATTTCTTTAATAAAGCGTTATGTGATTTGGGGGCAAGTATTAATTTGATGCCTTTGTCCATTTTCGGAAACTTGGATTAGGCGGCGTGAAACCAACTACGGTGACATTGCAACTTGCGGACCGATCACTTACGTATCCAAGGGGAAATATTGAAGATGTATTGGTAAAAGTTGATAAATTTATATTCCCCATGGATTTCTTGGTTCTGGATATGGAAGAAGATCGAGACGTTCCACGATACTTGGATGTCCTTTCCTAGCCACGGGTAAAGCCTTAATAGATGTGCAAAAGGGGAACTCACATTACGTGTTAATGATGAGCATGTTTTATTTTCTATATATAAGGCCAATGAAATTTCATGATTCGGTGGAGAATTGTAATTTTTGGATATAGTTAGTTCATGCATTGAGGATTATGTTGATCATACATTGTCTACAGATGATTTGGAATTTGGTCTAACCCACTCGTGCTCAATGTCGAGTGTTGTACTTGATTTTGATAACCAAGATTTGTACGACTATGTTTGTGCCTTCGATCATATGCAAGAACTACCTAAGAGCGTAAGAGACGAGAACGCAAAGTCGGAAATAAGGGAGCCAAACTTGCAGAAACGCACCACCCATGCGTCCACGCACGGGCAACCCGTGCGTGATGCTGAGGGACGAGTTGAGCTCTCTGAAGAGCACACGGGCCGTGCGCCAGTGCATGGGCTGCCCGTGCGTGACCCTGAAATAGCAACACCAACTCCGGAACTCAAACAATTACCTGAACACCTCAAATATGCATTCCTTGGGGCAAATAATGCAAATCCGGTAATCGTTTCATCTCTTCTCACTCCTACTCAACTTGATAAACTGTTAAGGGTTTTACAAAAACATAAGTCGGCACTAGGATGGTCTATAACTGATTTAAAAGGCATAAGTCCATCCATTGTGATGCATAAAATTCGGATGGAAGATGTTTACAAACCATCAATGCAAAACCAAAGACGACTAAACCCTATCATGCAAGATGTGGTTAGGAAGGAAGTGTTGAAATGGTTGGATGTCGGGATCATTTATGCGATATCTGATAGTTCATGGGTGAGTCCGGTACAAGTGGTGCCAAAAAAGGGGGGGTAACAGTGGTGAAAAATGAAAATGAAGGATTGATTGCTACTAGAATCGTTACAGGGTGGCGAATTTGCATTGATTATCGAAAACTAAATGATGCCACTCGAAAAGATCATTTTCTCCTTCCCTTTATCGATATGATGTTGGATCGTCTTGCAGGTTATGATTATTATTGCTTTTTAGATGGTTATTCCGGGTACAATCAGATCATGATTGCGCTGGAAGACCAAGAGAAAACAACATTTACATGTCCGTATGGCACATTTGCATTTCGTCGCATGCCATTTGGTTTATGTAATGCACCTGCCACTTTCCAACGTTGTATGATGGCTATATTTCACGATCTTATTGAAAAAGTTATGGAAGTGTTTATGGACGATTTCTCTGTGTTTGGTGATTCTTTTGATAATTGTCTTCACAATCTTTCCCTAGTTTTGCAGCGATGTGAAGAGACCAATCTAGTACTAAATTGGGAAAAGTGCCATTTTATGGTACGCGATGGCATTGTACTTGGTCATCGAGTCTCTTCTGCAGGATTGGAAGTAGATCGGGCAAAGATTGTAGCGATCGAGAAATTACCACCTCCTACAAACGAAAAAGCCATTCGGAGCTTCTTGTGCCATGCCGGATTTTACAGAAGGTTTATCCGTGACTTTTCTAAAATTTCTAAGCCATTGACCCAATTGCTAGAAAAAGATGTTGCTTTCATTTTTTCCAATGAATGTTTGCAGGCGTTCGAAACGTTAAAGACAGCATTGGTGACCGCACCTATACTCGTCGCCCCAGATTGGAGCCAACCATTTGAGCTGATGTGTGATGCAAGCGACTTTGCGGTTGGGGCTGTTCTCGGTCAAAAGAGGGAAAAATTGTTCAGATCCATCTATTATGCAAGTCGAACGTTGGACAGTGCTCAATAGAATTATACCACAACCGAGAAAGAGATGTTGGCGATTGTTTTCGCATTCGATAAATTCCGATCTTACTTGATTGGGACGAAAACGATTGTGCATACCGACCATGCGGCTATCAAATACCTCTTTGACAAGAAGGATGCGAAACCGAGGTTGATTCGATGGATCTTATTATTGCAAGAGTTTGATGTGGAAATCAAGGACCGGAAAGGATACGAGAACATGGTAGCAGACCATTTGTCTCGATTAGAAAATCAAGAGGGAGCAAAATGAAGTACGGGATTGATAAAAGAGGAGTTTCCTGATGAACGATTACTCATGCTTGAGGAAAGTTCCCGTGGTATGCGGACTTTGTCAACTACTTGGCTGCCGGAGTTCTACCTCCGGATCTATCACCGTATCAAAAGAAGAAATTCTTACATGATGTAAAGTTTTACATGTGGGACGATCCCCTACTCTTTAAGAGGTGTGCTGACAAAATAATAAGGAGATGCATACCTCAAGAAGAATGGGAGGGAGTCCTACAACAACATGTCACTCTTCACCCTGCAGCGGACATTTTGGCCCAACCCGCACTGCGAAGGTATTGCGAGTGGGCTATACTGGCCCACTCTATTTAATGATTGTTATTTGTTTGTGCAACAATGTGACAGGTGTCAACGAATGGGCAACATTTCCAGAAGACACGAGATGCCGATGACAAACGTAATCGAAGTGGAATTGTTCGATGTTTGGGGGATTGACTTTATGGGCCCATTTCCATCATCTTCGGGCTATCAATATATTCTACTTGAAGTGGAGTATGTATCCCGTTGGGTAGAGGCGATTCCTTCCAAAACAAATGATGCTCAAATTGTAATGAAATTCCTTAAGAAAAATATATTTACTCGATTTGGCACTCCAAGAGCTTTAATTAGCGATGGAGGGTCACATTTTGTAAATAAATTGATGAGCAATTTGTTGGCAAAATATGGGGTGAAACATAAAGTTGCATTGGCATACCATCCACAAGCTAATGGGCAAGCCGAAGTAGCCAACCGGGAGATCAAACAAATTCTTGAGAAGACGGTTAACATCAACCGAAAAGATTGGGCATTAAAATTGGATGATGCTATATGGGCATACCGGACTGCATATAAGACACCGTTGGGCACATCTCCATATCAACTCGTCTTTAGGAAGTCGTGCCATTTGCCAGTAGAATTGGAGCACAAAGCATTTTGGGCGGTCAAGAAACTAAATCTGGATTTTCGAAGCGGTGAGGAAAGGTTGCTCCATTTGAATCGATGGAAGAGTTTTGGGATGAAGCTTACGAAAACTCCCGAATTTATAAGGAAAGAACCAAGAGGTGGCATGATAAGATGATCAAGAAAATAGAGTTTTTACCGGGAGAACCGGTGCTCCTATACAATTCACGCCTTAAATTTTTCCCGGGAAAACTCAAGTCTAAGTGGTCGGGGCCATTCGTGATAAAGAAAGTATTGAATCCACCGGCCAACGGATTGTTGACAAAAGAAGGTGAGACTTTCATGGTAAACGGCCAACGGATTAAGCACTACTTCCACCGAGGAAATCAAGAGGAGGTGACATCCACCACCTTGCGCGACCCGTAATTTAACAAAACAGACGTCAAGCTAAAGACGTTAAATATAGCGCTTGTTGGGAGGCAACCCAACGGTTTTTCGTGTGACTTTCATTTTTGTGTGTGTTTAGTTTCAATTTTGTGTGATTTGAGTGATTTGATATGCGTGTTTCTATTAATGAGTGCGATTTGTGTGTTTTTGTTTCATTTTTGTGTGTTTTTAAAAAAAAATATACCTAAATTGTTGTACAGGTGCGCACGGGTAACCCGTGCATTGGTACACCACCCGTGCGCCCTACAGAGAGTTGGGGAATTCTACCGGGGTGGCGCACGGGTAACCCGTGCTTCGACGCACCACCCGTGCGCCTTTTAGAAGGGGCATAAATAAGCGCAGTTTTAAAACTGCTCTTCTTACCAAAATTCCCCCAAATCGCGCGCCCACCTCTCAAATTTCATTGCCTTCATAATTTCGTGTAATTTCTACCCAATTTCTCCCTTTTAATCACTCCCCCATCACATTAGAACCACAATTTGGATTATATTCAAGTTGGATTGAAGAAACATTGAAGAAAAAGCACCTAGGGTTCAAGTTGTTCAATTTGAGTCGAAATTCGAAAATTCCGGTAAGAGCATCGTTTTTCCTTGTGAATTTCTTGTCAATTATGTAATGGGAATCATGATTGGTGCTAGCTTTGATATTTTTGCTATGTTTTGAATGAAAAACTCTTTGAAGCAATTTATCAAACACCTTGTGGGCTTGTGTAATTGAGGAGATTTTGGATGAAATATTGATGAATAAGGCATGGCCAATGTTTGTTTGAGATAATACTTGTCTAGAATGGTCATAATTTTTGCTTGCTTGGGGTAGTTGATCGATCAAAGTGAAGTAGGGAAGTGAATTTGCATCGCCTAATATGTTAGCTTTAATCCCCTACTTTGTTGTTGCCATTGATGTTATTGGGATGCTAATGGAATGAATTTCAGGTACAAATCCTTCATGGCCGAGCGAAGAAATCCCCAGGGTGGAAGAAGACGTGCACGCGGGGCGGCACAACGAGACATGGCACCGCCAAAGGTAGACCAAAACAGTCCCGCGGCATATGGGGTTGAATTGACAAACGCGGATGATCTTGAGCGATGGAATCGCTTGGTCGGTCGCCAAATAGCTCCATCCCGCTATGCCGACGATGATTGTACCCAAACTTTGGGGATACATGAGGACGTTTGGCGTCTCTTCGCAAAGGTTGGATGGACAAACTTCATGAGCCGAAGGTGGCCGACCTTTAAACGATATACATTGGAGTTTTTGAGTACCGTGGAAGTACTCAAACAAGGCGGGACTTTTGAACCATATATGATACGATTTCAGTTGGGGAACGTTCGTAGACAACTGTCTATGACCCAATTGAACACCATTTTCGAGGTTCCAACAAACGCTCGTACCCGCCCGATGCCCCATTATGATCAATATGACTTTTGGAGAATGCTTGTGGAAACACCACAAACGGGGCCTATGTTGTATGCCGCGCGGACCGCCAAAGCCTCTTGGATCCGGAATCTAGTTTTCCGGTACATACAACGCGTGACTGCATCCTCCGTGTTCGCCCGAGAAAATATTGGAGGGATGACTACTAAGGAGCTATATCTACTCTGGTGTATGGTCACAAATACCCCCTACAACACAACCGTCAATTTCGCAGAGCAAATAGAACAGTTAGCTAGGCGGGAAGGGGGTACGATTTCTATAAGGGGCCTCATTACCCCTATTGCCCGGCATTTTAACGTCGATTTCCGAGGCTTGGAGCCTATCCCGGCAAAGACTCGGGTTAATTTGGCATCGTTGCACCACATGAAGTTCATAGCAAACGAAGACAACACATTGGTACTTCTCCGAGAAGAAAGGTCTTTGCATTTCCGTTGCCTAACCCGCCATACACCACGTCGATACATTGACGGACACCACCAACTTCCTAATGAACTCGACGCACATAACCGAATTACAGAGGCTATAGAGGCAAGAAAGAAGCGCAGAGTTGAAGGTTTCCTGGATGAAGAGGATTTGGTGGCGGAGGAGGATGAGATACATGGAAGAGAAATGGGGGTGGAACCTCATCACCCCCAAATTGGATATGATATACCCGAGTCCTCACACGGAGGCGATTACCCCCGACGTTCTCAAAGAGGGGATCGTCCTGGTACTTCTCATAGTGGAGGACCCCAACGCGGCACTGATTTTCAAGACATGTTATATGCGTTTGGGGAGGATTTGCATCGGCAAGGAGAGGAGTTGAGGCAACAGGGGCGGATTTGAGGCAACATAGGGCTGATTTTCTCGCGTTCAGCGAGCGCTATGATCGGCGTTCCGAGGAGACGTGGCAAGTGCTCCAACAGTTACAAATGTGGCATATTTCCCAAGGCCACTTCCCACCGCCGCCACCGCAGTGATTCAGGTATATCCCCACTTTTCGTTATTGAAATTCTATTTTTCCCCTTAGGACACTATAATTTCATTCAAGTTTAGGGGAGAGATAGTATTTTGATATATGAAAAGTGTGGATACAAAAAAAAAAAATCATGCATTTCATGTTTTCATATAGTTGCATTAGAGCATTCTAGGTTGCATTTGCATTAGAGCACGTTTATAGCTTTAGCACGTCTATTGCTTTCGTAGTGGTTAGAGAGTTGACCGGGCATGTTGCAACTTGTGGTTTGTGTGTTGATTGATAATTCATATTGTTGGGATTGGATGTTGGTTATGAGTTGATTGAGCCTTGAATAGATGACATTGAGCATGTTGATATGGAAAACTTGGTTTGATGCTTTGAATTACATAATTGCAAGCCTGTGAGCTTTTGAGCCTTTACTGCTTGTATCTTGTGCAGTCTTGTTGTGATTTGAGTGTATCATTCATGTTGTTAAAATTCTAGAACTTGCTTGGGTATCTCTGTCAAGGCCACATGTTGTATGCGAATTGTGAATGTGATTAAAGGCCATCTTTGCTAGCCTTTCAAGCCTTTTACCTACCTAAAGATGTTGAAATTCCTAGTTAGCCAAGTTGAGCCTATAGCCTATTTCTTTGATAACCACAAAATTTAACCCTTGATCTTAATATATCCATCACCTTAAACTCGAATGTATAGCGTTGAGTAAAGGAATGGATGAGGATGAATGGGTGGGAATTGAAAAGTAGGATAAGTGGGCATACTTGGTTAAATGGAACAAAAAGAGGAAGGAAAGGAGTTGAATAAAAAAATTGTTGAAAATGCACAAATGAAAAAAATTGAAAATTTGATAAACTTGGGGGGCGAAGGATTGTGATTTGAAGCGATTCTCAAAAGAAAGAAAGGAAATGGTGATAAATAAAGTTGATAAAGATGAGGGATGATTGGAGTAGCATATGGGATTGTAATGAAAATGATTGATATGCTCATCGATCTATATACTCGAGTTTGAGTCACTTTATCCAAAATTTCCTACCCAAACCAAAGAGCCTTCATTACAACCAAATGAGAAAGTCCTTTTTGATTCACAAATTGCATACACTCTAGTGGCGGAGATATGAGACGAATTGCAAGCCTATGGTAATTTTGCGACATCGAACTGATTTGAGCGTAAACACGTCCTATATCCTCGTGAGATGAGAGTATACACTTAACTTTGAGAGTTGGAATTCAGAGCATTTCACTTTGTTTTACTTGAGGCGTGTTCTTTGATCAGATATTTGAGGCTTGATTGGTTTGTTGCTTGACATTCATGATGAACAATATGAATTTCTTTTTGGATCCGTTGTGTGCGCTTTTATTCTTATCTCCCTGTTGTGCTTTATCGTGTTTTCAAAAATTGTTGATCGGGACGGTCAACGGTGTAAGTTTGGGGGATTTTGATAGGTGTGAGTTTTGCATGTATTTTGAGGCGTATTTCTGGCTATAATGATGGGTAAACATGCACATACTCGAGTTAAATGTTACATATTCACTCCTTGTGGAAAAGATATTACACTTTGCTTATTTTGTTGGAATTTCATGATATTTGAAGCAAATTGAATATGAATACGAGGATAGCAAAGTGGAAACACGGAGAATTGGGTGAATATACGAAAAGTGAAGCCAAAAAGAGCGAAAGTTGAGCATCTACGGAAAAGATAGGGGGCACACGGGTTGGGCGTGCCTCAGACACCACCCGTGCACCCCTGTATAAAGATAATTGGAGCTGCAGCATGGCGCACGGTTAGCCCATGCATCGACGCATGACCCGTGCGTCCTACAGAGGATGAATGATTTCACCGGGGTGGTGCACGGGTAGGCCGTGCTCCGACGCACCACTCGTGCGCTCTACAGAGACTTGGATTATTTCAGCAGGGTGGCACACGGGTAACCGTGCTCCGACGCACCACCCGTCGTCTGTCTGTACTGAATCCCATAATCTCTGACATTATGCCCTAAACTTGATGGTGGGTATAAAAAGGCTTTTTGGGGGGCGCACACAAGGATATTCTGGCATTTTTGGGATCTACAACACAAGACAAGGGTCAACTCTTGGAAGGAGATATCAAGGAGACAATCGGGTTGCATCGGAGCTTGAAGAACGGAGATATATCGAGAGATTGTCGACGTTCCTAAGTTTTTCTTGCTTCTCTTTTAGTTTCAATCTTTCATTTTCATTTGTAATGGCTTTGAACACTTTGTTTATAAGTTGTTTAATCATGTGTAGCTAAACTCTTGAGATTTCCGGGTTTTGGAAGTAGATTAATGAGCTCTTGTTGGATGTTTTAATCTTAGTTGAAGTTATTATCTTGAAGCCTATTTGAGTATTTTGAGCTTATTCTTGTTTTATCACTTGATCAATGATTTAACTTGTTTGATATATTGATTCATAATTCGAGAGATGAGTTTCAATATTAGATCTTGAATACTCGACACAAATATTTGCATGAATCGAGAGGTTTGTAAATATTTGTGAGGACATTTGATCTTTTAAACTTTTGGGAGTTGAATACTTCATGTTGAGTAGAGATGCTAGCATAAGTATTTCAATCCACGTTTTATATGCATCTCGAGAGGGAGGATAAAATAGCTTTGTGATCGTCTTATAGGAATATTGATAATAACGTGGCTTGATTAAACTGGACAACAAGGGGATTATTAATCGAAACCTTAACTCGGAAATCCATTTCATTATCTTGATACTTCTATTATTTGTATTATCTTAATCTTGTGTTTTAGTGATTTAAATTGTCTTAATCTCAATACAACAATCTTCCAATCTCGATCGTCTAAATAAAAATAAGACTATCTTAGATCAATACTTAGCATATTAATTTATTAGTCTCCGTGGATACGACCTTGCTTACCCTATTCTATAAACTACACCGTACACTTGCGGTGAAGCTAAAAATAAGGCGAACACTGATCTCACTTGGTTGTTTCCGTTACAGCTAACTCTATTTTCCATCTCTTCTGATTGAGTCTTCTGAGTGTTAACTCAGCTCAATTAACCCTAGCTCATTCTTAAGCTCTTCAAATCTTGATTCACATAAGGGCTTGGTGAATATGTCAGCTAACTGCTTATCAATTGAGATATATTCCAAAGTGATGTGTTTCTTTTCAACATGATCTCTTATAAAATGATATCTGACATCAATGTGCTTCGTTCTTGAATGCAACATGGGATTTTGAGTGATTGCAATAGCACTTGTGTTATCACACATAATTGGAATTTCTTTTTCTTCAATTTCATAATCTCTGAGTTGTTGTCTCATCCACAATACTTGGGCACAACAACTGCCCACAACTATGTACTCTGCTTCAGCTGTGGATGTGGCTATTGAATTTTGCTTCTTACTAAACCAGGAAACCAATCTGTTTCCAAGCATTTGACATGTACCTGAAGTACTTTTCCTGTCAACTCTACATCCAACATAGTCTGAGTCTGAGTAACCAATAAGCTTGAATCCACCTTCCTTTGGATACTATAAGCCAACTTCCTTGCATCCCTTCAAATATCTTAGGATTCTCTTAGTTGCAGTCATGTGGCTCTCCTTTGGTGCAGATTGAAATCTTGCACATACACCTACTGCAAAGGTGATGTCTGGCTTGCTTGTTGTTAAGTAGAGCAGTGATCCAATAAGTGCTCTATATCTTGTTTGATCTACAGCTTTACCATCTGCATCCATGTCCAATAAGTAGAGCAGTGATCCAATAAGATTTCTCTTCCATACCAAATTTTTTCATTAAATCTCTGGTGTACTTTGTTTGACTTATGAAAGTTCCATCCTTCAATTGCTTAACTTGGAGTCCTAGGAAGAAAGTCAGCTCTCCCATCATGCTCATTTCAAATTTGCCTTGCATAAGGTTTGAGGACTTATCACATAGCTCTTTATTTGTGGATTTAAAAATGATATCATCCACATATATTTGAACAAGCAGTATACACTCTCCGTCTTGAATTCTGAAGAGTGTTCTGTCCACTTTGCCTTTGGTGAATCCATTATCAGTTAGAAATTGAGATAATGTATCATACCATGCTCTTGGTGCCTGTTTCAATCCATATAATGCTTTCTTGATCTTGTACACCTTATCACCAATGGTCTTCTGCTCAAAACCTGGAGGTTGTTCAACATAGACTTCTTCCTCCAACAGTCCACTTAAGAATGCACTTTTCACATCCATTTGATATACAGTGAAGTTCTTGTGAGCAGCATAGGCAAGAAACATCCTTATTGCTTCTAATCTTACAATAGGAGCAAATGTTTCATCAAAATCTATTCCCTCTTCTTGGCAATACCCTTTGGCTACCAATCTTGCTTTGTTTCTTACCACAGATCCTTCCTCATTCATCTTGTTTCTGAAAACCCATTTTGTGCCAATAACATTCTGATGGGTTGGTCTCTGCACCAATTCCCATACTTTGTTCCTTTCCAACTGATTCAGCTCTTCTTGCATGGCTTGAATCCAATGTGTATCATCCAGTGCTTGAGACACATCTATTGGCTCTATTTGGGAAATAAAACAAGTGAACATTGCTTCTTGCTGAGCTCTGGATCTGGTTCTTACACCATCTCTAACATCTCCAATGACTAGCTTTGATGGATGGTCTCTCAGCCATCTCACATCAGGTTGAAGCAAATCAGCTGGGTTCAGCTGTCTCGCAGTTGCGTTGCCTTGAGCAGCTCTTTCATCATCATTCAGCTGCAGACTTTCCAGCTGTCTTTGAGATTCAGCAATCTCATCTTCATCTTTGCTTGATTACTCTTACTTGACTTCAACATAATGACTCTTCGTATAGTTGGTGATTCAAATTATCGCCTAACTCTTCAATGTCTTCTCCATTCACATTAGGTTCATCAAAAACCACATGGATAGACTCTTCTGTGACCATAGTCCTCTTGTTCAACACTCTGTAGGCTTTGCTCTCAGCTGACTATCCTAAAAAGATACCTTCATCAGCTTTAGCATCAAAAGCCTTTAGATTATCTCCTTTAGATTATCCTTGCCATTGTTGTGGATGAAGCATTTACATCCAAATATTCTAAAATATGCAACATTTGGCTTTCTCCCTGTCCATATCTCATAGGGAGTCTTGGTCAATTGCCTGTTTATCATGCATATATTTTGAGTATAGCATGCAGTGTTGATGGCTTCAGCCCAAAATCTCTTAGGCAAGCCAGCTTCACATTGTCTTTGCTGCTTCTTTGAGAGTTTTGTTCCTTCTTTCAGCTACTCCATTATGCTGTGGAGTTCTTGCTGCAGATAACTCATGAGCAATACCATTTTCAACACAATACTGAGTTATTAACCCATTGACAAACTCAGTTCCTCTATCAGACCTTATCTTTATAATGGTTTGGCTCTTTTCATTTTGGACTCTTTTCATCAGCTGCGGTAACTTTTGCAAGGTTTCCTTCTTCTTGCACATGAAGATTGTCCATGTATATCTTGAATAATCATCTACCACCACTAAGGTGTATTTCTTTCCATTTATGTTGGCTGGTTCAACTGGACCAAATAAATCCATATGCAACAAATGCAATATCCTTGTTGAAGAAGGATTAGGCTTCTCCTTGAATGAAGATTTGATCTGCTTTCCCATCTGGCATGCATCACATACACTTTCCTTCTTGTACACTGATTCTGGCAATCCTTCCACAAGATGACTCATTGCAAGCTTGTTGATTATCTTGAAGTTCAGATGACTCGAACTTCTTGTGCCAAACCAACTTGATTTGTGTGCTCTTTGCTAGCAGACAGTGCTTGGTGTGGCGATGAGAGATCTACCACATATATATTCTTCTCGTCTTGATCCTTGCGCAAAGACTATTTCATTTGATTCAGCATCTTTAATCTGGCATAGTCCCATATTGAATCCAACATTGTAGCCCTTGTCACAGAGTTGGCTGATGCTTAACAGGTTGAAGTTGAGACCTTCAACATATGCAACATATGTGACCTCTAATCCATTCTTCTTGATGGATCCAGTGCCTTTTATTTCCCCTGGAGCTTCATTTCCTCCAAATATGACTTTTGCACCTCTAATCTCCTTGAACCTTGACAGATTTTTCTTGTTTCTGTCATATGTCTGGAACAGCCACTATCCATGTACTAGGTTCCTTGGCACTCAGCTGTTCCTTGAAACCTGCAATCAAGGAAATTAGTTTTTAGGTACCCATACTTGCTTGGTCCTGAGGGGTTAGTGTTGTAAGATGATCCAACCAACCTATAGCCAAATGAGTTGACTCTAAGAGGTTGCCATCTCTATCTGTGCCATAATCATAATTCACTTTGGCAAATTGATTGGGTGCTTTAGGTTCATACATCTGTCTCTTTTGTCTGTATGCCTGTGTGTGCGTTTTAGCAATTGCCTTCTTTGGGTAGTTGTGATATTTTTGGGTGTAGTGCCTGGGTGCATATGTGTGCTGATAATAGCTCTTTTGCCTTTGGAATGACCTTTGCTGAGATCTAGATCTTTGCCATCTAGCTTTGTATTCCGTTGGTCTTTGCTGATTTTTCACATTATTCCAATCTGCTTGGCTTGGGTAGTTTCTACCATTCCCATCATATGTGTTTATTTGATAAAACTTCTGGGATTTTTGGTAGCTCTATTTATTCTTCACAGAGTACTTTCTATTTGGAGTTTGCTGAGGAACTCTGCTGGATTTCTTCTCAGTTGTCCTCTCAGCATACTCAACTGACTATTTTTCTTTTCCTTTATATCCAAGGCCAGTTTGTTTGTGGTTGTGCTTTGGAATGAATGTGGGTGCAACATTTGATGATTTGAGTTTTTGAGATGCTTCATTACTCGAAGATCCTTTTTCCAAAGTCACTCTAGGAGTTTGACTGTGCACAAAGGAATTGAATCCTATGTCTGTCTTATCTCCACATTCTTTTTGACTCATGATAAGGTCATCCAATAATTTGGATGCCTTTGTGAATGAGTCAATTACATTTTAAAATCATTTTCTCTCTTTTCTATAGCAGCTATCCCTGCTATTAGTTTGGCATTTTCAGTCTTCAGCTCTTTGTTCTCATCAGCTATGTGACTTAGAGTACTCAGCTCTTTAGTCAGTTGTGACGCTATGTTTGGCCACCTCCCAGGCAGTTTCCACAATTTCTTTGCCCAAAAGTACTCGAATAAAACATGAAAATTTGTTTCCCAACATCCACATCGTGGACATTTTGCTTCCACATTTAGATGCCTACAGAAAATATTTTCGCTCGAAGGGAAAGCAAGGTGTGATAATCTCCACACAAAAGTTTTGATTTTTGGAGGGAAACGTAATTTCCAGATTGATTTCCACCACTTCTTCATAGACCCACAACTGGATTCAGGTGTATTGTTACAAGAATTTTTAATGAGGTGATACGCACTTTGGACTGAGAAGAGGCATTTTTTTTATCGAAATGCCACATAATACGATCACTCGAGGGGGAGTCTCCAAGTGGAATAGATAGAATTTGAACAGCGTCAGCTGGCAAGAACACCTGAGAAATTAACAATTGGTTCCAATGACCATTTGCCCTAATAAGGTCCGCAACTCGTGAAATACCCAAAACCGGAGAAGTAAATGGACGAAAAAAGTGATTGCGAGGGATTCATGAATCTGAAAATATTTTAACCCGAGTGCCATTTCCAATTCGTCATCTACATCCCATTTTGTTTACGTTCCTTCCCTACATAAGGCTCTTCCAAATGAACGATGCATCGGGTCACACACCCACTTCAAGGATATGTTGGTCAGGAAAATATTTTTCCTTCAGAATTTTTGCCACAAGTGATTGAGGGTTTGAGAGTAACCTCCAGGTTTGTTTTTCAAGCATGGCTTGATTAAAGCATTTGATATCCCGAAAACTAATGCCCCCTTGTTGTTTGGTCTCACATATATAATTTGTTCCACTTTATCCAAGCCATCTTTCTTTCACCCTCCCTGGACCCCACCAAAAATTGGCAATAACTTTTCGAATTTGATGGCAGATAGATTGAGGGAGACGGAAAAGACCCATGATAAAAATAGGCATCGCTTGTATAACAGATTTTATAAGGGTTTCTCGCCCAACCACAGAAAACATATTTGGTTCCAAGCCCTTAACCATTTCCACACCTTGTCCCGTATCGACATAAAGGTACGACTTTTATTTCTACCAACAACAGACGTCAAACCCAAATAGGAGTCATGGGGCATAACATTGTGAATACCCAATTTCTCCCAAATCTCCTCTCTGATTGTTGTGATAGTGTTAGGAGAAAAAGTAATGGCAATTTTGTCCAGATACACCACTTGACCCGACGATGTTTCGTATTTTTGGAGAATAACAATGGTTTATTCAGTTTCTTGGGTCGAAGCTTTTGTGAAAATTATATAGTCATCCGGAAAAAAAAAGATGAGATACTCATGGACCATAGCGGTGGCATCTAAACCCCGTTATAAGATCCAAGCTTTCAGTCCTTTTTAGAGTTCGAATAACACATAAAACTCCTAATAAATTGATCCTTTTCTTAAACCTATCAAGTTGTTCAAATCCATACACACACACACATATACATGTAATGCCAACTGCCACCATAAATCCAATAGACATTGTTGGATGTACAGGCTAGCTAAGTTGAGTGATGTTTTTTTTTAAAAAGCTAAGCATGTGGAAGCCAACTTATGAGGCCACATTCATAATGGCCATAAACCAATTGGTTCCCCAATGCCCTGCACATGACTATTCAGATATTGCTATACTTGGCTTTATAATAAATATGAGTGTACGATTCTACTAGCTCATATCATAAATCCTGTCTTCCCTTTTTTTTTGTTTTTTTCTATTTTGACATGCCAATATGCAAACATTTTTGTTGTATTTGCATGCCCCAATATTTGGGTTTAATCCCCACTTCAAATTGATAAAATAAGTATATAATTATATACTTTTAATGTATATAGTTATATATTATATCCTAATTTGAATGCCCATATTCTAGTTTTCCTAAAAAAGTATCATTAATTAGATTAATTATATTACACCACCAAGTTCTAATGGTACAAAATTGTTTAAATTCTAACAAATGGGGGGGAAAAAGAAAGTAAAACAGAAAACCCACCTCATTTCCCTCTCAGAAGAGACCCAAAGTTTCCTTAATTACAAATTTGCCCTCTCCTCACATGTGCAGTACACCCTGGTCCAGCTCCATACCCATACTCCCATATATCGTTTTCCCCATTCTGCCCTCTCTGTAACCGTCAATATCAAAATATCACCAGCGTTGCCAAACTATTAGAGATAAGGGCAAATATGTCATTAAGCTTTGGGCCTAGGGGAAGCTGCGAAGTCCAATAGTGAGATGACGAGATGGGCTGGGCCCCGCATCACAGCTGGCGCCTAACGGCGGGCCATTCGGATTCCAACCCATTTATCAAATCCCATTTTCTGCTCTCTTACGTCCCCTCTCTCACTCACTCTCTCTAAAAAGAAAGAATATATACATATATTTAGAGAGAGATTCAAGAGAAAAAATATCCCATTCTTATTGCGATCATCAATCACAATAAGAGGCCTAGACCTATATAGAAGGAGAAAAGGATTCCTTTGGGTTTAGGCTTTTGTGTTGATAGCGTGGAGGAAAAATGAGAGAAATAATAAGCATACACATAGGGCAAGCGGGGATTCAGGTAGGGAATTCCTGCTGGGAGCTCTATTGCCTTGAACATGGCATTCAGCCAGATGGGATGATGCCAAGGTATTTATTGAATTATTCTCTATTTACATTTATTATTATTCTTTTTTTTCATTATTACTTGCGTTCATCTTACGTTTTTATGTAGTGGCACAAGTTTTTTGATTGCTACATTGTTCTGTGTTTGACCCAGTTTTTAGTTTTTTTTTTCTTTTGGCGGCTGTGTTTTTCAGATTTAGAATGTGAGAAATTGTTTGCATTTGGTGGTTTTTTGTTTTTAATGTTTCCCATAAAGAAAAATAGATTAATCTGATGAAATGTGGAATGCTTGGCTTGTGAATGAACATATTACATCATTGAGAGAGTAAAGCTCGATCTGTGTAAACTCTATGTGGATTTACATTTTTTATTTTATATTCGTGCTAATCTGTTTATATTTCAAGATTTGTGAGTTTGATGCATAAATTTGCTTGTGGACATTCAGTGACACCACGCTGGGTGGGGGACATGATGCTTTCAACACTTTCTTTAGCGAAACTGGCTCAGGAAAGCATGTTCCCAGGGCTATATTTGTTGATCTTGAACCCACTGTTATTGATGAAGTCAGGACAGGGAATTATCGCCAGCTTTTCCACCCTGAACAGCTCATCTCTGGAAAGGAAGATGCTGCCAACAATTTCGCCAGAGGGCACTATACTGGTTAATACCCATTTTATTTTCAGATTTAAATTTTCCTTTTTCATTATATCTTCCTTTTTTCTTCCAATTTATTAGGTAACTGCAAGAACTCCATTAAGTGCAAAATTCTTTACAATTTGCTTGCTATTTACAGCAGAAATGTGATCATCAGTCTAAACCAAGTCAAAGTTTGTGTTGATTTAGCTTTTAGATTGTTAGAGTCGACATCCATCCTAGATTTATGGAGCTCTAGATAGTTTTCTAGATTAATTAGATATCTTACCATTTAGCACATAAATTTAATGGTTTAGTAATGTTTATATGTAAGACTAGTTTTTTTCTTTCACAAAAATGTTAAGAAAGGTAAACATTCTTAGCAATTTGTGCTTTTATAGTTTTATATTATATAAATATATACATAATGGGAGGTTTTTGAGCTATACCTTTTTTCCATTTTCACTTGTACTTGATGGCATGTCAGTTGTTAGATTTGCTATTACGACACGACAGTGGCACTGTGGTTTACCGACGATATTTTATTTGCAGTTGGGAAAGAGATTGTTGATCTATGCCTTGACAGAGTGAGGAAGTTGGCTGATAACTGCACTGGTTTGCAAGGTTTTCTGGTTTTCAATGCTGTAGGTGGTGGTACTGGTTCTGGATTGGGTTCTTTGCTCTTGGAGCGCTTGTCTGTCGACTATGGAAAGAAGTCGAAGCTTGGTTTTACCATCTATCCTTCACCCCAGGTGCTTAGAATTTCTTTGAATTATTAGTAGTCATTTAACTTGAAAATTGTAGTGCGGTTCCTGCAATTATACATTGCGTATTGTTACTTTTAGTAATAATTTCAAGTCATGAACAGTTAATGTACATGAGAATGTATGTTTTGTTATCATCTCCAAAATAATTTTGAATGTGAACTGTCTGTCCGACGCATGAGTTAAATGATTTCCGTCGGATGTTTTCATTATGACATAAGGGATATTGATCTCAATTGCAGGTCTCCACTGCAGTCGTTGAGCCTTACAACAGTGTCCTCTCCACTCATTCTCTTCTTGAACACACAGATGTGGCTGTGCTCTTGGACAATGAAGCCATTTATGATATTTGTCGGAGGTCTCTAGACATTGAGAGGCCAACATATACCAATTTGAACCGATTGATTTCTCAAATCATATCATCCTTGACTACTTCTCTGCGGTTCGATGGGGCTATTAATGTAGATATTACGGAGTTCCAGACTAACCTTGTACCATATCCTCGCATCCATTTCATGCTGTCATCATATGCACCTGTGATCTCAGCTGAGAAAGCATACCATGAGCAGCTATCAGTCCCTGAGATTACAAATGCAGTGTTTGAGCCGTCGAGTATGATGGCCAAATGTGATCCACGGCATGGGAAATACATGGCTTGTTGCTTGATGTACCGTGGAGATGTTGTTCCCAAGGATGTCAATGCTGCTGTTGCTACCATCAAAACAAAACGGACTGTTCAGTTTGTTGACTGGTAAGAGAATTGCTTGAACTGTCAAAATTTGAGCGTCGAATGATGTGATTAACTTATTCTGCATTTTCTCAATAAACGCAATTGAATAGCACGATGCAGAGTATTCAATACAGTGCATGCTGGCAATAATTTCCAATGATAATAAGGAAAGTATTTGTGTATTTCTTGGGGTTTGAGGGTGGTATGAGAAAAATCGGGAGAACTACTTTTGGTGGCTCTAATTTGGTTTGAATAAAATTCAATGCCTAGATATCATTTTTAGAAGGGATAATTACAAAAAAAATCTTGAGGTTTGGGCTAATTACAAAAAAACCCAAAGATTTTTGAAAATTGAAAAACACCCTTTTGAGGTTTGATTTCATCTTACATTTTCCTATTCATAAGCAAAAACTATTTCAAATTTCACAGTTATCCCCTCAAATATAAGATAGAATCAAATCTGAGGTTTTTTTTGTAATTCTGAAATAGCTCTAGGTTTTTCGTAATTAGCCCAAACCTCAGGGGTGTTTTTGTAATTATCCCTTTTTAGAAATTTAGATTGGTCAAATTATGCCTTCATTGCTTTATGCATTCCCTGCATTTTCCAGTTGTTTCCCTTGCCATTTCTTAGTTTACATGGGGGACCGTTGGACTGTTAATCGAATTCTGTATGTTGAAGCCATTTTTTTTTTGGTTACATTACCAATTCTGATAGTCTCCCCAACATCTTGATTTAACAGGTGCCCAACTGGCTTTAAGTGTGGAATTAACTATCAACCTCCCACTGTCGTACCTGGAGGCGATCTTGCCAAAGTGCAACGAGCTGTGTGCATGATCAGCAATAACACAGCAGTTGCTGAAGTGTTTTCCCGCATTGATCACAAATTTGATCTCATGTACGCAAAGAGGGCATTTGTTCACTGGTACGTCGGCGAAGGAATGGAGGAAGGTGAGTTCAGCGAAGCTCGTGAAGATTTGGCTGCTCTTGAAAAGGACTACGAAGAAGTTGGTGCTGAGGGTGTTGATGAAGAAGACGAAGGTGAAGATTATTGACGTAGTTGGAATCTCTTATAACTTTGTCAAAAATTGATACGGTCTGCTACTAAATCTATTTTGTGAATTACTATGGTTCATATTTTTCTTCTCTCTTTAACTTTTATTGAATCCTATTTCTGTTTTTCTCAAATGTTGTGAATTTCTGTGTGTATTATATGGAAGGATTCACGTAGATATTACTTCGTGGGTGTTATACGTTCTTATACTTCCCATGAATGCTTTCTTTCAATAAGACGTGCATGCCGTACCATAGCAACAATATAATGACCACCATTGATTTCTAAGAGACATGATTTAGTTTAATTCTTACGGTGTGTGAGAAATTTGTACCAAACGTTAATAATCCTTTAATTTTCTGGACATTCAAATTTTTTTTTTTTTTTTTTTTTATATAGTTGTTGAGGTTGAGTTAATTGTGAAGTGAGAACTAAAACATGTTACAATAGAACGTCTATAATTTAATACTTGATTAATTAATAATTTTGCTTGAATAATAATTTTAATTGGTTTGTGTAACACATGGAATTTTTTTTGTATATTCAATTAGTTAAATAGTCAATTAGTATATTAATATTATTGGATTAATTACCCAATAACATGGTCCATGAGGAATTCTAAGACGTTTGAGAAATTAGCTAGGGTAATTACATTATGATTCTTCCGTTATTAGGGTTTATTATACCACATTAAAGAGAATAAAAAAAATGTTCCAGGCTTTCTCTTTCTGCGCCATCACAATCTCCATCGCTTTCTCTTTTTCTTCAACGCCTACGATCCTCAATTGCGCCATCACAATCTCCATCGTCTTCCTTCAAATTTCAAAACCCAAGATTTTTCCAAATATTCAACGCTATATTATTCTTTATATAGTTTTTATTGCATCCTATTAATCAATTGTTTTTGTATAGGGATGGCCCGGGTTTGGGGCGGATTGGCCAAACCGACCCGCCCGCCAAGGAGAAGTAAGACCCGGACCCGCCCCGCCTCAAGACCCGCCCGCCCGCCCGCCTTAATTCAACTCCTAAGGTAAATTTTTTTTCTTTTAAATTTTTCAAAACCCAAATGATATACTATTCCAAATATTATGAATTTTAATATATTATTCTTTATATAGTTTTTATTATACATAGTTAAAATTTTAAATATTAATCCGATATTATATAGTTTTGTAGTTCTATTAGTACTCAACTTTTCATTATATGATGCCATAATTTTATATTATTAATAAAAATTAACATGCGCTTTCCTATAGGACCGTTTTAGAAAATCCAACCCATTTGTCCCTACTTATACATATCCAAATTTTTTGTAGTTCCTAATTTTCATTATATTTTTTACTATTATTATGTCCAAACCCCTACTTATACATATC
This sequence comes from Rehmannia glutinosa, assembly GCA_016081115.2. Taxonomy (NCBI): domain Eukaryota; kingdom Viridiplantae; phylum Streptophyta; class Magnoliopsida; order Lamiales; family Orobanchaceae; genus Rehmannia; species Rehmannia glutinosa. Next base: position 34,136,657 of record CM071924.1, on the reverse strand, counting down.
ATAAATAATGTTCCGTTAAAATATGATATACTTTTGATTTTTATTTTATTTTATATGAGATTTTCATTTATGCTTTTCGAATCTATGTTATGTCATATACTATGTTTATGATTTATAATTTAAGAAACCATGGATAAAGACCTTAAAAATACCTTATTTTTGGATATGTTATGTAGCATAATATGTAATACCAGGTGGTAAAGTATCAGACCATTCCAACGTATATTTTTATTTTAATTAAATATTAACTAGTTTTCAAAACGTTATAGTTTTGGCTATGACAAAAGTTTCAATTTAACAAATTTAAGCTTAAAGTTAAAGAATTCCAAATAATATGATTTTAGATATGTTACATTTTCGTATTTATATTATCGTTGTTAAATTTTCGAATCAGATAGGCCAATAATTATTTAAATATGAATTTTCTTCCATAGTTGTGCATGATTTAATGTTTCAGCAATTTGAGTTTCATAAATTCAAAACCCGTAGCTAAACATTTTGAATCTTCCTGAAATTTTTATATAATATATATTTTTGTAACGCCCCGAAATTTTGACTATAAAATTTATATATAAATCAATTTTTTCGAATATTCTTTTTCTTTTTATAACAAAAACATCTCGTTATAATGATCAATTAAATTTTCAAAAGCAATATCAACAGTGGAAGCAATCACACGAAACGATTTAAATAAAAATTCGATATATACTTATAATTTCAACAAAACATTTGAGAGAGAAGTATTTTTGAAAAATCATGTACATACATATAAATATAGATACACACATTTGTTTTGTATGAGAAAATCGACCTATAAGCATTATCAATTTAAAATTCAATAGCAACAGCGGAAGCAAATTATAAAATTTAAAAATTTAAATATTTATTTATTTCTAACAAATTCGTATATTTACTAATTTACAAAAATATCCGTTGTTAGGAATTTTATTGTTTAGATTTTGATGAATGCCATGTAAAACTTAGAATAGAAAGTTGGCACCCCATTCTTGTTGTAAAATGCATTGTAATGAATAATTCAAGACAAATACGAAACATGCAACATTTAAGACGGAAGGAAGACTATCTGAGACAAAGTATGGCAAAATTTGAAGCGGTTTTCAGTGGAGCATCACAACTCAAGAAAAGCCAAGTCTCAAGTTGAAGTGACAAGAGTCATCCATGATTGGAAGTTCACAAGTCACCCGGGAAAGCAAGGAAATGCTAGTCGAGATAATCAAAAAAGAACCGTTGCACGAGAATCAAGAGATTTACTTAAACAAGTAATATCTCCATACAACCTTTCTTGGAGTGCTCACCCTCGTGCAAAAGGAATGAACCATGGGAAGCACGAACACTTAAAAAAAGAAAAGAATAATCCATACGAGGAAACGGCAATTCCAAGAATCGCAAGCCAACGATCGCAAAGTGACTTTCAAAAATAAGCTATCTCTTCAACGGGCAAATTTTTGAAAGTTCACTATAAAAGGCCGAGGAGTTAGTTTGAGAAAAAATGCATGAATGACACATACGTGAGATATCCAAGCACATTAGAAAAATCAAACAATCTCAATCCTCAAGCCTACATTCCGAAGTACATCAATCCAACACTTACCTCTTCAACCAGTTGAAGAGGAAACCTTTGAAAACAAGGGGTCTACTTTCCAGAAGGATTGTAGAAAAGTTCAAAGTTGAACTAAGTCTTAAGCATTTGGAGGGCTTCGTGATCAAATCCAAAGAGCTTGAGCAAGTGAGTCAGTAGTAGCAAAGCTCCATTATCCACCACAATGAAGAAGCCGAGTCGAACGGGAAGCCACCGAGTGATCAAAGCGTCTCCGGATCGAGTCCCAAAGGATCAAATCGGCCATTGTGATCAAGACTTTATCGGACTGTTACCACTTTGTAAACTGATCATTACTTAGTGGATTCCTCCAGAGTTGGAGAAGAGAGGAGTAGAAGAATTACCCCATCTTCGAACCTCTATAAAAACTTTCTTGTGTCATTTACATTTCAACATTTAAATTCCTCGCACTTTTAATTGCTTATATCTCACGACAAATTTGCTATCCATTTGATAATTTACAAGTACTAAATCAAGCTCTAATATTTTGTTTAATCAAACTTAAGGGTGTTAAGTCTTCCAATGAAAATCAAACCACAAATTTGAGTTAAATTGTAGCCAACAAAATGAGTTACTCCATCAATAACTCAAATGAGTCTCATTGAAAGATTAACTCTAAAGTGACTAATTCGATCGGTCCATCAAGGACACAAAATTGAGTAGAATTAACTCTGTAGATTTAAAAGGACTAAATCGAAAATTTGGTAAGGTTTATTCAACCCCCTTCTAAACCTTACACTTACACCCCTTGGGACCTACAAGTGGTATCGGAGCGGTTGGTTCATTGAACCCTCCGCACCGGTTACTGAACTAGATCTCCAAATTTTTCAAAGTCCGCTTTAGTACTTAAACTTTCAAAACTCTTTTTATTAAAAGTCATTATCATGGAAGCAAATCTAACACGCATCCCTATGTTCACCATTGAAGAATTTGATGATTGGAAAATTCGTATTTCATCTATCAAAGATTACATGATGAGATGTGGATAGTGATAGAAGATGGGCCTCTAAAATATTAAAGGTGAACACAAATTTGTCACGAAGAGTTGCAAATTGAAGGAGAAGAAGATCTTGCTCGGACGATCCATGGTTGAAAAACCAAGAACTGAGTGGACAAATGATGACAGAAAAAGATACAACCTGGATAATGTAGCCAAGGACATCCTCTACAAAACCTTGGACAAAGTCATGTTCAACAAAGTCAAATCATGCAAAACGCGGCTAAAGAAATCGGGACAAGTGACATTGATTTGTGAAGGCTCGAAAAATCAAAGAAAACAAATTATCTAGACCGTACGAAGTTTGAAAATTTCAAAATGATCTCGGGAAAATCGGATCAACGACGCTCGGTTTACGTAAATCACAAATGAGTCATCTACTTGGAAAGGAATATACACGAAGAAATGTGTATAAGATCCTAAAAAGTCTTCCTTTGAATGGGAAATGAAGGTCATGGCACGAGACATTCCATGGACCTATCAAAGACATCCAACCATGAACTATTCTCGACCTCAAAGCCTATGAGTTTGAGCCGAGAAGAAAAGACCAGGAAGAGACAAATGTACTTTGCTCTAATTGTCAAAGATGGGAAGAGAGTCGAGGTCAAAGAGGCAATTGACCCGAAGAAATAGCCACGATGGTTAAAAGATTTAACAAGTTCTTTAACAAGAACTACAAGAGAGGAAAGGGTGAATCTTCCGAGAAGACACTCTGGCTCCCTCCAAATCAAGGGATGATAGGCCAACCAAGAGAATGATCATCAAACAAGTTGAGTATCAAAGGACTACAACTCAAGAGTAGAAAGAGCCGATCAAAAGGTGAATATCTATGTTGGAATTGTAGACAACCATCACTATGCCATTGATTTGCTCATATCCTCGTAGTCAACAAGTACATGAATGAAGAAGAAAGAAAGGTCTTGAGAGAAAGAAGACAAGAAAAGAAAAAAAAGGCAATGATGGCTGAGAGATCGTAAAAAAGTCAAGAGAGACAAATGATTCGAGAGCAAAGAAGCCGACTACTTAGTGACTCTTATCCGCTTAATGGCCAAAGAACAAAATCAAGAAGATGAGGTACAATCTAATTCAACAAGCTCGAGGACACTAGTGATAGTATCGTGACACACACACTTCATCACCTACGTCTCTTTATGATTCATTAGGCAAAATGATGAAAGATTTTGAGCACATTAAATCCTCACACACACTATTGAATGAGGAAAACACTACTTAAAAGTCAAAACTCAAAGTCGACTAAGGAGCCGAGTACTCTAAGTCAAATAGTCATTGAAAATGAAAGTTTAAAAATTTGAAAATGCTAAATTAGTAGCTGAAATTGCTGCTATAGAAAAGAGGAGAATGACCTCAAAAATGTTATTGCCTCATTCACTAAGGCATCTAAATCATTGGATGATCTTATTATGAGTCAAAGAGAATGTGGAGACAAGACAGTTAGATTTAATTCCTTTGTGCCATGTCAAACCTCAAGAGTAATTTTGGAAAAAGGATCTTCAAGTCATGAAGAGTCCGAAAAACCCAAAACTCTAAATGTTGCACACACATTCACTCCAAAGCACAATACTAAGCAAATCGATTACAAAGGAAAAGGAAAAAAGTATCTTTGAAAGGACTTACTAAGAAGAGATTCAAATGAGTCCCTCAACAAACTCCTAAAGAAAATACTAAGAAAGAAGAAACAGAGCTACCAAAAATTCAAAATCCATAAAAGAAATACATATGATGGGAATGGTAGAAAATATCCAAGCCAAGCTGATTGGAACAATGTGAACTATCAAAGATAGACTTATGGAATATAAGCCCAAGTGGCAAAGGCCTAACTCAACAAAGGCCATTCCAAAAGTATAAGAGCTTTCATCAAAGACACACATGCACCTAGCACTACACTCAAAAGCACCACAATTACCCCAAGGAAGGCAATTGCTAAAACACATATGCGGCATACGACAAAAGAGACAGTTACTTTGTAAACCTAGAATCCCCAAGCAATTTGCCAGAATTAATTATGATTATGGCACTGATAGATGGCAACCCCTTAGAGTCAAATCATTTGGCTATAGGTTGGTTGGATCATCTTACAATTCTAACCCCTCAGACCTGGACAAGTATGGGTACCTAAAACTTAATTTCCTTGATTGCAGTTCAAGAAACAATGAGTGCCAAGGAACCTGGTACATGGATAGTGGTCATTCGGACATATGACAGAAATAAGAGAAATCACAAAATTCAAGGAAGTCAAAGGAGCCAAAGTCATATTTGGGGAAATGAAGCTCCTGGTGAAATAAGAGGCATTGATCCATCAAGAGGAATGGATTAGAAATCACAGATGTTGCATATGTTGAAGGACTCAACTTCAACCTATAGTATCGAATAACAAGACTACAATGTTGGATTCAACATGGGTGTATGCCAAATCAAGGATATTTGAATCAAATGAAGTTGTCTTTGCAAGGAAATAGACAGAAAGAATATGTATGTAGTGGATTGGTCAACTAACACCCAAGACTCTCTACTAGCTAAGAGCACAACCAATCAAGTTGGTCATGGCACAAAAAAGCCGAGTCACCTGAATTTCAAAACAATTAACAAGCTAGCAAGAAGTCATCTTGTAGAAGGACTTCCGACTCGAGATACAAGAAGGAGAGTATATGTGATGCATGTCGGAAGGAAAACAAATCAAGTCGTCATTCAAAGAAAAGACATGCCCATCCTCAACAAGAATACCGCATCTACTTCATATGGATCTATTTGGCCCAAAGGGAACCAAACAAAGTGGAAAGAAATACACCTTGGTGGTAGTAGATGACTACTCAAGATATACATGGACAATATTCATGTGCAAGAAGAAAGAAACCCTACAAAAACTACCACACAAATTGATGAAGAGAATTCAAAATGAGAAGAGTCAAACCATTATCAAAATAAGATCGGATAGAGGAACCGAGTTTGTCAATGGAATAATAACTCGATTGTATTGAGAATGGTATTGGTCATGAACTATCAAATAAGGACTCCACATCGAACGGAGTTGCGAAGAAGAGAACAACCCTCAAAGAAGCAAGGACCATGTTAGTCAAGCGGGGTTACCAAAAGATTTTGGTCAAGCAATTAACACAAACTTGCTACACCCAAAACAGATGTATGATAAATAGACAAAGAAAAGACTCCCTATGAGATCCGGACGAAGAAAACCAAATGTTGCATATTTGAGAATATTTGGATGTAAATGCTTCATCCACAACAATGGCAAAGACAACCTAAAGGCTTTTGATGCTAAAGGTGATGAAGGTATCTTCTTAGATACTCAACAAAAAGCAAAGCCTGACGAATACTCAATAAAAGAACTATGGTTACGAGAGGAATCCATTCATGTAGTATTCGATGAGCCAAATGTAAATGGAGAAGACATTGAAGAGTCACCGATAAGTTGAAACATCCAATCATACGTAAGAGTCCTACGCTTTGAGGGCCGGGATTATCAACTCGAAGAAGATGAGATAGTTGAATCTCAAAAGCACTGAAAATTTGCGCTAAGTGACCACGAAAGAGTCGACCACAAAGAACACAATCGCAAGTCGATCAATCCGGCTAACTTACTCCAACCTCGATGTAAGATGGCTAAGAGACCATCCACCGTAACTTGTCATTGGAGATATGAGAGAAGGTGTCAAAACAAGATCCGAACTCAACAAGAAGCTATGTTCACATGCTTCATTTCGCAAATAGAGCCAAAAGATGTGTCACAAGCATTGGATGACACACATTGGATTCAAGCTATGCAAAGAAGAGTGAATCGGTTTGAGAGAAATAAAGTATGGGAACTAGTGCAAAGACCCATACATCAAAATGTTATTGGAACCAAATGGGTATTCGAAATAAGATGAACGAGGAAGGCTCGTGGTAAGGAATAAAGCAAGACTAGTAGCCAAAGGATACCGCCAAGAAGAAGGGATAGATTTTGATGAAACATTTGCCCCTTTAGCAAGATTGGAAGCTATAAGGATATTTCTTGCCTATGCAGCTCACAAGAATTTCATTGTATATCGATGGATGTAAAAGTGCATTCCTAAACGGTTTATTGGAAGAAGAAGTATATGTTGAACAACCTCCGAGGATTTGAGCAGAAGACTCTTGGAGACAAGGTATACAAACTCAAGAAAGCCCTGTATGGATTGAAACAGGCACCCGTGAGCATGGTATGATACCCTGTCACAATTCCTAACCGAGAATGGATTCACAAAAGGAAAAGTAGATAGAACACTTTTCGAATTCAAGACAAGAAGAGTATATCGCTTGTTCAAATATATGTGGATGACATCATTTTTGGATCCACTAACAAAGAGCTATGTGAAAATTCTCAAACCTCATGCAAAGCAAATTTGAAATGAGCATGATGGGAGAGTGACATTTTTCCTTGGACTTCAAGTGAAACAATTTGAAGGATGGAACCTTCATAAGTCAAACAAAATATACCGTAGATTTAATGAAGAAATTTGGTATGGAAGAAAAGTCTTCTCACGTAAAAATACCAATGAACACATCAAAAATGGACATGGATGCAGATGGCAAGCTCAGATCAAACAAGATACGGGGCACTTATCGGATCATTGCTCTATCTCACAAAGAAGCGGGCCCGGACATCACCTTTGTTTGTAGGTGTATGTGCAAGATTCCAATCGCTCCAAAAGAGAGCCATATGACAAAGAGCTAAGAGAATATTGAGATACTTGAAAGGAAGCCAAGAAGTAGGCCTATGGTATCCAAAGGAAGGTGGATTCAAGCTAATTGGCTATTCGGACTCGACTACGCTGATGCAGAGTGGACAGGAAGAGCACTTCGTGCACTGTCAAATGCTAGGAAATACTAATTTCTGGTTTAGCAAGAAGCAAAACTCAATAGCCACCTCTACAAATTAATACATAGGCTGGGGGTAAGTTGTGCCCAAGTCCTATGGATGAGACAACAAATGAGAGACTATGAAGTTGAAGAAAAAGAAATTCCAATCATGTGTGATAACACAAGTGCCATTGCAATCACTCAAAATCCTCGTGTTGCACTCAAGAACAAAACACATAGATGTCGGATATCATTTCATAAGAGATCATGTTGAAAAAAGGACATTATCTTGGAATACATCTCAACCGATAAACAACTAGCCGACATCTTCACAAAACCATTATGTGAGTCAAGATTTGAAGAACTCAAGCATGAGTTGTTAATTGAGCTGAGTGACACTGAACACAAATCAAAGAAGAGCATTAGAACAGAAAAAGAAGTGAAAAAGAGCCGAAAACAAAAATCAATTTAGTAAATCACCAGACGGAAAGACAAATACACCGAGTCACCGATAAATTTTCACCAAGAGAATCTTAGAGTTAAATCGGCTAAGAGATAAGAATAACTTATGAGCAAAGTGACAAAAACGCATCGTTTTAACTTAGCAGAATGTTTTAAGAAACACGTCGGATAATGATGATGTGTACAGACATAAAGCCGCACACTAAGCTTATGATTGGATATAAATCTTTGCCGCATTAAATACGAGGCGTGAAATGCTCAATAGGCGTGCGAAATCCAAGCCGTTGATTTCGATCACAATTCAAAAAAAAAAAACCGTCCTGCACGCCCTTTCATAAACCATATTTAAACCATGTTCGTCCGTTTCTCTCTCACACTTCTAAAAACTGTTCATCTTTTTCTCTCAAAAGCAAAGGCAAACTACTCTAAAAACCCTATCAACATTCAAATCAATTTCTAAGACTTTTCTTGATATAATTCTCGAGAAATGGCACCAACTTATGACTTTACCAAGCTAGAAAGCAAATCCACACCTTCGACGGTGGATTTAAACGGAATGGTGAAGCGGGTCCGACGACACCCTGGTGAAGAAAATCGCGGAAAAGTTGGAAACGTCCGACTAAAACCGCTTTCTAACGCTGAATATCCTATGACCTATGTGGAGGAGGTCGCACAATTCTACGTGAATGCCGAGATTCACGACGAAGAATCAAGTCATCCACGGAAGCGGTGACTATTACGCCAGATTTGGTGAATATTGCTCACTACCCGCGGAAGGAGCAACTGAAATTAAGGAAGCGATGTAAACTTGGCCGACGATGGAAAGAAATAGCCAAGTCCGACCTTGCTAATAAAATTATATACACAAAGAAACAAGAGATCACAAGGAGGATTATCACAAATTGTTGGACATAGTTGCCAAATGTATCGACATCAAATTTGGCGACTTTTGACCAACTATCAAAGGCAAAGCTGATTGTGATGGCTGCAATCATCGAAGAAAAGAAGATAAACCTGGCCGAGTTTATCTACAATGACTGCCCGACGTGGGGAACAAGTCCTTCAAAGAAGATGGCACATTTGGAGGATCCCAGGATATGGCCTAGTGATTGGCCTTCACATCGGAGGTGAAAGGAGTACCTCTTAGACATGGGAAGGCCTTCCATGTTAACAAGAGGATGTTCGCTAACCTTCTCCGTGCTCGAAAGCGAGCTTATGCCAAGAGAGGCGACACGACCAGGGGAATCACCGACCAAGATACAATCATTTCCTCTCCAAAAGAAGAAAAGCCCCTGAAGCTTAAAAGATCTGCCCCTGCAAAAAAAAACCAAACATGCTCCCCCCAAAGAATCGTGTCACTCACTTGCCTTCCAAAGAAATCTTCACAACTGCCCTTCGAGAAGGACTCACAAATACCTTCTCCGATCGTCAAAAGGAGGAGAATCGACAAGCCCTTTGGCTCTCGAAACAAACACCAAGACCGGCCCCGCCGCCCAAGACTCGCAGGACACCGCCTCGAACTAAATTCCCCGGTACAAACCAGGGCGACGAAGAAGACTCGTCAAGCGGTCGAACAGAGAAACCAACAGTGAGTTTCTCGGCCTAGCACAAATACTTTGAGAAGTAGAGTCTCCGGATGTAGTTGATGAAATGTAAGTCTCTTTGGCAAGGCGATCAGCAGAGGCAACTCAAGACACAACAGTAGCTCACACAAACAAACACAAGAAGAACCAAACCCATTCTGCAGATAGTGATGTAATGATCCTATCTCCACCTTACCCGACATCCAAAATCGTCATGCGTGAGTGGAGAAAATGGAAGTTGAGCAAGTCAAGGGAACAGTTCCAACGGCCCGAGTTCATAGAAGAAGAAGAGGAATTGCTAAATTTCCTTGGACTAACTATGAAAGACTTGATGAGGACAACGCTTAGACATCCCGCAAATCTACAAGGGCGAGGGGAGAGAGCAAAGCAAGTTTTCACGTGAAAAGGCAAGACCGCCTTATCTCCGGCACCACGTAACACTTCCATCCTCTTCTTGATGTCTTCTCCGAAGTGACGAGAACCGGAGAGAATGCCAAAATCATTACAAATGCAAAGAAGCATTGCATGAATCAAGAATCCTTCACGAGCAAAGACCGATGGAGGGACCAGGAGAGTCCTCCGTAACACACCGAAATCGATCCAATGGGAGTGGTTCGGCAAAAAAGCCACCGATGTTGATCTTTACCACTTCCCTGACTCACTCAAGAAGCGCATAAGGAATCGGCGATGAAATCGGGCTGAAGTGGGGACCCCGGTCGAGCCAACCCCTATTGAAGGTGTGCTACCACCGCCCCCAACGGCTGAACCATCAATTGCAACAAATTCCGAGACGAGTGACCCCACTCCAAGTCACTCACCGGTGCGCCGGCCGAGGGGAAACTCCTCCACCGCAGAAGGTCGGAGGATGCCGCAGATGACTCCACAAAGAAGCAAGGAGGCGAAGAAGAGAAATTACAATCACAAGAAGAAAAAAGAAGTTGCCATCAACGCTCGCATACGCTTGAGACTTGTCTCACCGAGGTGCCAAGCAATCGCCTGGCTAATGACGCCGCGATGCGATCGAGGCAGGCACGAAGGAACATCCCGGGAGTTAACACTGGGCGATGAAAGTGCAATCCATGGGGTTGAGACTCCAATGGATGCCACAGAAGACCCTAAGACAGTGGCGACACTCGAAAGGGAGGACTAGTGCCTCGCAGTAGAGAGACTTGGAGGAAATGAAGGCCCACGGGAGGTTGAGACTTCCCAGGGGTAAAGAGGCTGAAGTCTGAGAACATCCCTCCCGCAATCATCGACCCATCGAGAAGGAGATCGCGCACTTCATGATTCCCAGGACAACCCGATGTCACTTTTCCTGGGATCGAGAAGACGAAGAAGAAGCCGAGTCAACCCCATGACAAATCCAAAAGACTCAGCTGCGGGTGTTCCAAGCACGAGTAAGTCCGATCCCAAGACTACTCATCAAACTTTTAATTTTGATGATGAGCCACCTCTAGAAATCTCATCATCGTCCGATGACGCTGGCTGATAAGGCCGAGGACAAGTCTACTTGAAAAGGAAAAATCAGGAGACCAACGGTTTATTAAGACATGAGGCTCGAAGTTTCGAGTCTATTTCACAACCAAACCAAAATTAACCAAAGAACCATTTGCTCGGCTCCTCAAGCTACTGGATCGATTCCCAAAAAGAACTCCACGCACCGCTCATCATTGAACGCATCCCGATCGGCGGTGATGAATCTTTTGTAGAATCTTTCCCTTTCTCACTTTGAGATACGAGAACTCCACGAAGAGTCGAAAATGAGCAAGTACGATATCACGACCACCTCCTCTGTTTTTCACTCAGGCACCATTGTTCCAAATTTTGATTTTGATTTCGACAAAGATGGCCATCACCGCAAATGTAAGAATCACCAAGTTCGAGTGTTCAAGGCACTCTTTCTTTGAAGTTGAAAAGATGGAGAGGCATCGAGCCTCTTTGGATATGCGCCCGGACAACAGAGATGCCAACCTACCGACTTGAGAGGCATCACAACGAGGATAAGGAATGGTGGCAACAAATCCATGCGTGTGGAACAATAGATACTTAACCTTGTTCAACAAGTCTGGCGTGTGGAGAGCCGAGAATGTTGATGCAAAACGAAGTGAGGAACACATTGAGAATATGCATGAAGCTCACAACCGAGATCAAGGCCTGCGTGAGCGAATGCAAATGATATACAAAGGCGTTTGGAAGAACACATGACGAGAAAATTCAGCCTTTCTCATGGCCGAGATGAAGCCGATTTGAGAATCCAACGCTACTCGAATCGTGGCCGCATACAACGCAAACAGACTTGGAAGCCAACCAACAAGATTTCGACTTCATGCTTGCCAAAGATCCCTTTCCTATCCTTTGATGATGCCAAAAAGGGGAAGAGGAATACCTTAAAGCAAAAAATCTATTCACCGAGGAAAATTTGAAATCAAAGAAAGGAAAATCACGAGGGGAAGGATCAAAAGATATGACCTTGATGATTGCACAAACCCCAACAGGTCCTCACACACGACATTATAAGCAAAAACTCCCCGTGACTCGCCACTCCAAGACTCAATCTATGGCCGAGAAGAGAAAAGAAATTGAAGCGGGGATGAAGGAAGTGGAAGGAAGAATGGATGCCAATGAACATCTTGAAAGAACATGGAGGCATTCCAAACCGACAGAGACACGTATGCCATTTCGTATGTCGGGACAGAGCAAGATCGAGTTGACGAATTCAAAACGCTCGAATCTGAAGGATATTTTGCAAATATGTCCATGGCTCAAGCTTGGGACTTGTATGGGAAAAGGGTCTCACATTGTGTGAAGAAGGCCGACAGACAAGATTCTTACGATCACTCTGCTGGTCACTCGCTAGTCAATCACCAAAGAAGACCCAAGACAAAGATACGCCGCAGGTAGAGGAAGAAGCGGCAGTGGAGGAAGAAGCTTCAGACTAGGCCTCGCCCAAGAATATCGAATACGAGATCCCGGAAAGAAAGGAGGGATCTACTGGGTGGGCTTGACCAAGTGGCAAATTTGCGAGTGGCTAAAACTAACGCCGAGTATGCAAAGAGAATAGAAGAAGAAAACAAAAGACAAACTCAGCTATGGCGGAGAGACAGGAAAGACTAAGGAAAGATGAAGCTGCCAGGAAGGCATATGAGAAGAAAAAAAGGCAGGCACTGACGACGAGAAAAAGAGAAGAAGAGAAGAAGATGCTAATCAAGATGAAAGAAGGAGACAATAAGGAGATGAAGTGTTGCTTTGTCCAACCCTTCATGTATTTTATTATGTAAATACATACAATGTAAGTCTTCGTAATAGAGTTATAAATTTTTTTGTGAAGACATTATATACTCGATACACCTTGTAAACATTGTGTTAAGTACTAGAATGATATGATCAATAAAAAGATTGATTCTCATCTCAATACACTGTCTGTATGTATCTTTGTTATTTACATATTTGTATGATCTAAGTTTTAGCATCATCAAAAAGGGGAAATTGTTAGGAATTTTATTGTTTAGATTTTGATGAATGCCATGTAAAACTTAGAATAGAAAGTTGGCACCCCAATTCTTTTGTAAAATGCATTGTAATGAATAGAATCTTTTAGTCAAGACAAATTTTAACATGCAAGAAGACAATCAAGATCGGAAGGAAGACTCTGCTTTGAGACAAATGAGTATGGCAAAGAAGAGTAGACGAACACTATCAAGAAGAAGAAGCGGTGAGATGCAACAGTGGAGCATCGGTCAAGTCAACTCAAGAAAAGCCAAGTCTCAAGTTGAAGTGACAAGAGTCATCCAATGATTGGAAGTCGACTTAAGTCACCTGGGAAAGCAAGGAAATGCAGTCAAGTCGAGATAATCGTAAAAGAACCGCTTGCCCGTAAATCAAGCGATTTACTTAAACAAGTAATATCTCCATACAACCTTTCTTGGAGTGCTCGATCCCGAGCGTGCAAAAGGAATGAACCAATGGGAAGCACGACACCGTGTTTCGGAACTCGAAAAGGTGAAAAGAATAATCCATACGAGGAAACGGCAATTCCAAGAACTGCAAGCCAACGATCGCAAAGTGACTTTCAAAAATAAGCCTATCTCTTCAACGGGCAAATTTTTGAAAGTTCACTATAAAAGGCCGAGGAGTTAGTTTGAGAAAAAATGCATGAATGACACATACGTGAGATATCCAAGCACATTAGAAAATCAAACAATCTCAATCCTCAAGCCTACATTCCGAAGTACATCAATCCAACACTTACCCGTGAAGGAAAGAGAGCTTCAACCAATTGAAGAGGAAACCTTTGAAAACAAGGGTCTACTTTCCAGAAGGATTGTAGAAAAGTTCAAAGTTGAACTAAGTCTTAAGCATTTGGAGGGCTTCGTGATCAAATCCAAAGAGCTTGAGCAAGTGAGTCAGAGTAGCAAGCGCACCGCCTGTGAAGAAAGCCGAGTCGAACTCCACCGAGTGATCAAGGCGTCTCCGCATCGAGTCCCAAAGGATCAAGTCGGCCATTGTGATCAAGACTTGATGGACTGTTACCACTTTGTAAACCGATCATTACTTAGTGGATTCCTCCAGAGTTGGAGAAGAGAGGAGTAGAAGAATTACCCCATCTTCGAACCTCTATAAAAACTTTATTTGTGTCATTTACATTTCAAAGATTTAAATTCTGCACTTTTAATTGCTTATATCTCACGACAAATTTGCTATCCATTTGATAATTTACAAGTACTAAATCAAGCTCTAATATTTTGTTTAATCAAACTTAAGGGTGTTAAGTCTTCATCAAACCACAAACAGAAACAAATTGTAGCCAATTTAAAGTTACTCCATCAATGACTCACCGAAATCTGTTGAAAGATTAACTCTACCGAGTGACTAATTCGACCGTCCATCAAGGACACAAGTAGAATTAACTCGAGATTTAAAAGGACTAAATCGAAAATTTGGTGTTTATTCAACCCCCTTCCAAACCTTACACTTACACCCCTTGGGACCTACATCCGTTTAAGCTACTTACATAAATAAAGCTTAGAAAATTCATAGAAAATTCAACATTTATTATCTCAAATTGAAAATTTGTTTTCAATACCAATAAATTATTCATACTAAGTCTATCAAACAAAATAAATACTTAGAAAAATCGCAATTTATTTAATAATTTCATCTTCAATTGAAAAACATTAAAAAAAGAAAAATATAAACATCACTCCAAAAGAGTTTCATAGGCATGCATTATCCACCCTAAGTCTAGATCGTAGATAAATATTTAGAAAATCATAATTCATATAATAATTTCTTATTTAATCGACTAACAACATTTAAAAATAAAGACATTATTCTAGTAGTTTTATAGGCCATCCATTATCCACCACTAATAACCATCGCTTACTCTTTAACCTAAAAAATGGATTATGATTGGAGTGAGCGCACGGAAGTTAACATTGTCCAAGCTAAATACAAAGTTATTCACAATAACATGCAATAGCAGTCCAATTAAACATACTAGTAGCATTTTTGAAAACCATAGGCATATGCATAACTCACACTAGGGGGTTCCGCCCGATGGATACATCGACCCCGGATCTCTCGAGTCCCTGGCGTACAGTAGGCTTCTAGAGTAACTGTACAACATATCATGCAAAATACTAAGTATTTAACAAGGACAATATAGTGTTTAGAAAAAAACAAACTCCACCTCAAAACGTTGATTGAAAAAAAGTAGAATAATTTGATGCAATATTCCTATTGAACTTCAGAGCTCGTTGTCATCGTCGCTATCATGGATATATATACATTTTAGTTCCTAGAAGTAAAAATTTAAGTATTAACCTCGATCTCGGAAGCACTAAAATTGTAACATTCATAGAAGCTTATGGTATTTTCTTAATGTTTAGAGTTCAACTTGGTTGGTTTGAACGATACTAAATCTCTGTGCAGTTGAGGTTGAAAATCATTTTCTCATAAACTGTACACTGGAATTATTTAAAATTTTATAGTAAATAATAGACTCAAAGACATATATCATGTAAATATTTCAGGAAGATACTGAATGTTTAGCTATAGGTTTTGAATTTGTGAAACTGAAATTGCTGTAGCATTAAATCCTGCACAGCTATGGAAGAAAAATTATATTTAATAAATATAGTACTATCTGATTTGAAAACTTAACAAAGTATAATATACATACTATAGTAAAACATATCCCAAAATTATAACATTTGGAATTCGTTAACTTTAGGCTTTGAATTTCATAAACTGAAACTTTTGTCATAGCTAAAATTGTAATGTTTCAGAAACTAGTTAATATTTAACTTGTTGGAAATTGGTTTTAAAAGTATTGGTTGATGACCTAACTTTGACCAGTTTTTTAGTGATTAATTATTTAATTCTGGAGGAATTAAATACGTTTCGAGTAGATGAATGTAGTATATTTAACTTCTCAAAACCAATTTGTGATGAGTAAGAAATAAAATACACAAAGTAGTTACTTGGAAATGGGATAATGGATGATGAGAATGTGAAAAGACACCTATCCCACATAGGAATAAAAGACTAATTTTATTCAATATATCAATAAGTGGGTGTGCAAGAGTGTGCAAGATGAAATAACTATACACATGTGAGGTGCGGTGGGCAAGGTGATGAGAATCCACGGACGAAAGACCCGGTAACAATGCCAGTTGGTTCAGTAACGAGGGCTCGAGCAAGGAAGTTCAAGGAAGCACTCAATGAGTTAATTCAAGCCATTCAAAAGGAGACTGAGAGTGCATTGCCGAAGAAAGAAGATGTTCGGATGGTCTAGTTGATTCGCATTATCAACGTTCAAGAGTCCGCCTTAGACTGAGCAAGTGAAGGATGCCACGGAATACAAGTCATTTTGCGTCTTGAAGACCTTGTACTCAAGTACTCTATAGTGTCTTGTATTCTTTTATCATAGTTAGTCGTTATTTGAGTTGTTTTGAGTCATTTTGATGTTTTGGAGGTCAAATACACCTTTAAGGTCGCGTCTTAAGTTGTTATTTTGAGTTTGAAATAAGAAGAGGTCGAAACGGGGACGTGAGCAGGCCAACACGGGCTGGCCATGTTCAAACATAGGGTCGTGTTCACAGACACGGCCTGGCTGTGTCCACAAGAACGGCCGTGCTCGACTATGTGAGTTTTGGTTCCGAGACAGAGGGGAACATGGCCTGGCCATGTTCAACAGTACGACCGTGCTCACGGCCGCGGTTTTGAGTTTTGTTTAGTTTTTGTTTCCTTTTCTGATTTTTAAGTTATTTCCTAGTTGGTTTAGGGTTTGGGACCCTATATAAGGGTTAACAATTGTTCTTTTTCATCAGTTAATCGATTGAATTCATATTTTTACTCTTAAACTTGAGTGTTTTTCCAAGTGCTTCAAGATTCAAGTTTCTTTATGCAATTATCGACTTATCAGACAATAATCCATAATTGCTTGTGGTGTCTTCGCATACTAAGGTTCTTGCTTTGTGTAGGTCCTAAGGGGTGTAAGTGTAAGGTTTAGAAGGGGGGTTGAATAAACCTTACCAAATTTTCGATTTAATACTTTTAAATATTCAGAGTTGATACTACACAGATGTGTCCTAGGTGGACAGCCAATTTAGTTAATCAGTAGAGTTAGTCTCTCAACGACTCAACCGAGCCATTGATGAAATAACTCACCACTAGGTCTAAATTAACTCACCGTTTGTTTGTCATTCATGAAGACTTAACACCCTTAAGTTTGGTTAAGCAAGAATTTAGTGCTTGGTTTAGTACTTAGAAATTATCAAGTGGATAGCAAATTTATCAGCAGATTTAAACTATTAAGATGCAGGAATTAAAGTGCTGAAATGTAAATGACACAATGAAATTTTTATAGAGGTTCAAGATGGGGTAATTCTTCTACTCCTCTCTTCTCCAACTCCCGGAGGAATCCACTGTATTGATCAAGATATACAAAGTGGTAATACCCGTACAAGTCTTGATCACACAAACACTTGATCCTTTGGGACTCGCCTGAGACGCCTTGATCACTCACCGGCTTCTCGCACGACTCGCCTTCTTCACAGGCGCATTTGCCTTTGCTACTACAGCCCACTTGCTCAAGCTCTTTGATTTGATCACGAAGCCCTCCAAAAGCTCAAGACTTGGTTCGACCTTGAACCTTCCTACAATCCTTCGTGGAATGTAGACCCCGATTTTTTCAAGATTTTCCTCTTCAACCTTGATTGAAGTTATCTTTCCTTCACAGGTGAGTGTTGGATTGATGTTCTTCGTAGTGTAGGCTTGAGGATTGAGAATATTTCGATTTTCTAATAATTGGTTGAACGCTTTTGGTTCTAGTCCGTAGTCCTCTTCTCAAAATCATTTCTCGCCTTTTATAGTGATCTTTCAAAAATTTGCCCGTTGAAGAGATAGGCTTATTTTTGAAAGTCACTTGCGCCGTTGGTTTGTCTTGTTGCGATCCTTGGAATTGTCATTTCCTCGTATGAATTGTTATTCACCTTTTCGTAGTTCGACACGGTGTAGTGCTTCCCATTGTTAATTCCTTTTGCACGCTTCGGGACCGAGCACTTCGAGAAAGGTGGTATGGAGATATTACTTGTTTAGGTAATTCTCTTGATTTCTCGTCGGATCTTTTTCAGCTTATCTCGACTTGACCGCATTTCTTTGCTTTCCCCTGGTGACTTAGAGTCGACTTCCAATCATCGATGACTCTTCCATCACTTCAACTTGAGACTTGGCTTTTCTTGGGTTGACTTGACCGATACTCCACTCACCGCATCTCACCGCTTCTTCAAGAGTTCCCGCTCTCTCTTCTTTGCCATACTCACTGCCTCGCAATGAGTCTTCCTTCTAGTCTCCGCTTGTCCTTTTTGCAAGTTTGGGCGTGGGAGGCCGACTTAACTCACTTGACCAAATTTCTATTTATTACAATGCATTTTACAACAAGAATGGGTGCCAACATCCTATTCTAAGTTTTTACATGGCATTCATCAAAATCTAAACAATAAATTTCCTAACAATTTCTCCCTTTTGATGATGCCAAAACTTAAACTATTCAAAAATGCAAATAGCAAAGATACATACGATAGTGTATTCACATAGAATGTATGCGTAGAATCAATCTTTTTATTGATCATAACATTCTTATTCTTTTACACAACCGTTTACAAGGTGTATCGTGAGCAAACATTTGTCTATACAAAATAAAGAATTTATAGCTTTATTGCGTAAAAACTTACATAGTATGTATTTACATCATAAAATACATGAAGGGGTGAACAAAGAACACTTCATCTCCTTCCTCCTTCTCCTTCTTTTTCATCTTGTTCAAGATCTTCGCTTCTTCTTCTCTTTTTCTCGTCTCACCGCTTTCTTCTTCTTTTCATATGCCTTCCTAGCAGCCTTCATCTCTTCTTAATCTTTCTTGTCTTTCCTCCCATAGCCGAGTTTGTCTCTTGTTTTCTTCTTCTTTCTATTCTTTTCGCATACTCAAAGATTACTTTTAGCCACTTGCAAATTTGCTATTTGGTCAAGACTAGCCCAAGAGATCCCTCCTTTCTTGCCTGGATCTACGTATTCAATGTTTTTGGGAAGAGGCCTGGTCTCAAACCTCTTCCTCCACCACGCTTCTTCCTCTACCTTCGGGCGTGTATTGTATTGGGGTCTTTCTTCTTTCCAACTGAGTGACTTGAGTGACCAGCAGAGGATCACCAGGTAGTCTGCCGCGTCAGCCTTCTTCATATAATGTGAGACCCTTTTCCCAAGATAAGTCCCAAGCTTGAGCCATAGACATATTTGCAAAGTATCCTTCGATGCGAGTGTTTTAAATTCATCAACCGATCGTGGCTCGTCCCGACATCCGAGATGGCATAAGTATCTCTAATGCCTCCATGTTGTTTCAAGATGTTCATAACCCGGCATCCATTCTTCCTTCCACTTCATCCATCCCTCGCTTCAATTGTCTTTCTTTTTCAAACCCATAGATATAGCAGAGTGTTGGAGTGGCAGAGTCACAGGAGTTTGTTGCCGATAATGTCACCGTGACAAGACCTTGTTGGGGGTTTGTGCAATCATCAAGGTCACATCTTTCGATCCTTCCCCTCAACAGATTTTCCTTTCTTTTGTTTCAGCTTCACCGTTTTCCTTCTCAATTGATCCTCTTTTTTCGCTTCGGATCTCTTCTCTCAGCTTTAAGGTATTCCTCTTCCCCTTTTTGGCATCATTAAAGGAGAGAGGAACGCTGAAACATACGCGCGTAAAGTCGAGCCTCACGATAGTCGAAGTTCTCGTTTCGAGTCCCGCATGAGTATGCAAAGACGAAATTCGATCGAGTAGCGTTGGACTCACGAATTAGCTTCATCTCAGGAGAAGGCTGAATTTTCTATTCATGTTTTCTTCCAAACGCCAGAGATCACTCTTATTTTGCTCACGCAGCAGCCTTTATCTCGGAAAGGTGAGCTTCATGCATGTGCGCAATGTGTTCTCTCAACTTCGTTTTTGCATCAAGATTCTCACTCTCCATACCAGAAGCTTGTTGAACAATGTCCTGGTATCTAACTTGTTCCACACACATTTTTTGTCAGCTGTTGCCACCATTCCCCGATCCTCGATCAAGTATGCCTCTTAAGTCGCAGTAAGATTGCATCTCTGTCCGTCCGCATGTCCACAGAGGCCTGATGCCTCTCCATCCGCTCAATCTCAGCAAATAATGCCTTGAACACTTCATAGATTTCACCGATTCTTCCGTTGCACTGATGGCCATGCAGCACAAAGTCATAATCACCGAACGATGGTACCGACGAAATGACAGAGCTGGTCTATGGAAGCGCGAGCTTGTTCTCTCGACTTCTTCATGGAGGTCGGGTACTTAAGGAAAAAGGAAATGATTCTACAAAGGAATCATCACGGCCAACCGTATTTGTTCAATGATGAGAGGTGCGCGTGAAGTTCCTTTTGAGTCGAACTCCGCCGCAGCTTGGGAGCTCGCGCAGCTGACTCTTTTTTCACCTGGGTCTCATGTGAAGTGGACCTCAGCTTGCCGAGCCTCACTGCCTCAACAGCTTTGTTGGTCTCAAATGGTTTCTCCAATTGAGTAGATCGTCCTCGGCCTTATCAAAGATCATCGGATGATGATGAGATTTCCATTGGTGGCTCATCATCAAAATTAAAGGTTTGACGAGTAGTCTTGGGATCGACTTGCTCGTGCTTGGAACATCCGCAAATGAAGCTTTTGATCTCATCCACGGGGATGACTCTTTTCTTCGCCGCTTTCCATCCTTTGATTATCCTGGGAATCATGAAGCGCGCTTATATCCTTTTCGATGGGTCGATGATAGCGGAGGGATGTTCTCTACTTCAGCTTTTACCCCGGAAGTCTCAACCTCCCGTGGCCTTCATTACCTCCTCGTAGTCTCGATCGCAATGAGGTCTTGACCTCCCTTTCGATGCAAAGTCACTGCCTTTAGTCTTTCGTGGTGGCATCCATTGGAGTCTCAACCCCATGGATTGCACTTTCATCGCCTGCAGTGTTAACTCCCGTGGTCGTTTTTCCTCGGCCTCGATCGCATCGCCAGCCATTATTAGCCTTCGTTGCTTGGCACTCACCAAAATAGCCTCAATCGTCTGAGCTTCGTTGATGACAACTTGTTGTTCGCTTAGTGTTTGTACTTCCTCCACTTCGCCTCTTGATTCGTTGTTGAGTCATCTCGCAGATTCTCCGACCTTGCCGTAGCGGAGGGAGTTTCCCCCTCACCGGGCGCACCACCGAGTGACTTGAATGGGGTCACTCGCTCCGACTCCCGGCTGCTTCTATTGAGTGTTCACCGTTGGGCAGGTGTGGTAAGACACCTTCAATAGGGGTTGGCCTGACCGGGTCCCCACTATCCCGCCATCGCCATTTCTTATCGCTTTCTTCCGAGTGAGCTCAGGGAAGTGGTGGCAAGAACAACATTGGCGATTTGCTCGAACCACTCCCATTGATCAATTTCAATCGTGTTCGAGGACTCTCCTGGTCCTCCATCAATCTTTGCTCGTGAAGGATTCTCGATTCGCAATGCTTGATGCATTTGCAACTCTTCCGTGGGCAAAGAAAGAGAGTCCGATCCTCATCACTATCGATAAGACATCAAGGAGAGGATGTGTGTGTTCTATGGTGCCGAGATAGGTGATGCCGGCCTTCTCACGTGCTTCAGCCTTCTCCGCTCTGCCTTTCCTTCTTGTCCTCTTGAAGATCCGCAGATATCTCGTGCAGCTTGTCTTCATCCGTAGCCGGGATCACAGCCAGGTTAGGCAAGGAAGTTTAATGGGCTTCTTTCTTCTTCTATGAACTCGGGCCGTTGAACTGCTCTCGATTTACTCACTTTCCATTTCTCCACTCACGCAGACGATTTTGATGTCCGGGGTAAGGTGGAGATAGATCATCACATCACTATCGCCTTCGCCTTCTTTTTCAGGTCTCACCAAGGATGACTACAAATTTATTTCTTCAGTTGCCTCAAGACGCTTTCAAAGAGACTTAGTGCTTTCATCAATTAGATCTCGGGACTCTACTTCTCCAAAGAGCTCCTGGATCTGCTTCCACCGAGTGGTCACTTAGCCAAGTTTCTTAAGCTCGAGTTCTTGATGATTCTTCTTCGCTCCTAGTTTGTACCGTGAGGGATTTCCTGTTCGAGACGCTTTCTTCGAGTCTTGGGCGGCGGGGGCCGGTGTTTTCTTCGAGAGCCGGCCGCTCGCTTGTCGATCTCCTCTTTTTGACGATCGGAGAAGGTAGTTGAGAGTCCTTCGACGACCACCGTCAAGGCAGAGACACGGCGAAGGGGCAGTGACTTTACTGGGCAGGGGCAGGAGCAGTTTGACTTTCTTTGCACGCAGAGCAATGCTTTTCTTAGCAAATGCAGGGCAACTTTCTTCTTTGTGGAGAGGAAACAATCAGATCTTCGTGGTCACCGATTCCCCTCACTTGTGTCGCCTCTTCGCGTAGGCTCTCTTCTCGTGCGCAAGAGAGGTTTGATCTCAACATCCTCTTGTTAACATGGAACGCCTTTTCCATATCTAAGAGGGACACCTTTCACTTCCATCATCCGCCAATCACTGCCATATCCTAGGGATCCTCCAAATGTGCCATCTTCCTCAAGGATTTGTTCCCACATTCTCGCATACCGCTTTAGACAAACTCAAATTTCAGCTTAATTTTCCTTTCTTCAATGATCGCAACCATTACGATCAATTTTGCTTTTGACAGCTTGTCAAAGCCGCCAAATTTGATGTCAATACATTTGGCAACTATGTCCAACAAAGTGATAATCCTCCTTCAAAGCCTCTTGTTTGTTGTGGTAGACTATTTTATCAAAGATAGTCGGGCTTGGCTATTTCCTTCCAAGCAGCAAAGGTTTTACATCAGCCTTCGCTAATTTTGATGCTCCTTCCGCTGGTAGTGAGCAGTTGTTCACCAAATCCTCGGCGTAGATGGTGAGTCAGCTTTCCGGAATGATGACTTTATCCCTTCATCGTGAATCTCAAAGATTCACGAGAATTGTGCGACTCCTCCACATAGGTCATCGAATATTCCATCGTCGAAACGATTTCAAATTCTGGGCCGCTTGGAGTTTTTCAGCTATTTTCTTTATGAGGGCGTCATCGACCCCTTTTCACCATGCCGCCGAAATCCACGTGAGACCCGTGTGGATTTGCTTTCCTAACTTGACAAAATCATAGGTTGGTGCCATTTTTCGATTTTATCAAGAAAATTTAGAGATTGATTTGAAGATAGATAGGGTTTTGAGAGAATTTTTGTCTTTGCTTCCGAGAGAGAAATGAACAGCTTTTGGTAGTGTGAGAGAGAAACGGACGAAAAATGGTTTAAGTATGGTTTATGAAAGGACGTATGGTGGTTTTTGAAATGTGATCAAAATCAACGGTTTAGATTTTGCACGCCGATTTAGCATTTAATGTCTCGTATTTAATGCGGCAAAGATTTATATCCAATCATAAGCTTGGTGTGCAGCTTTTATGTCCAGACATCATCATTATGTCGACGCTATTCTTAAAAACATTCCCGCTTAGTAAAACGATCGCTTTTTGTCACTTTGCTCATAAGTGACTCACCTTATCCCTTAGCCGATTTAACTCCTTCTCACACGCTTTTTAGTGACTCAACCACAAATTGTCACCGATAGTATAGATGTCTTTCCGATACTACCGATTTACTTAGTTGATTTGTGAGTTCAAATTTTTTTCTTTTTTGTGTTCCATTTCTTTTCTTTGATTTTTCTCGAGTGTCACCACCAATTAACCCTAACTCATGTTTGAGTTCTTCAAATCTTGATTCACATAATGGTTTTGTGAAGATGTCACCAATTGTTTATCGCTTGAGATATATTCCAAGATGATGTCCTTCTTTTCAACATGATCTCTCATGAAGTGATATCTCGACATCGATATGCTTTGTTCTTGAATGCAACACAGATTTTGAGTGATTGCAATTGCACTTGTGTTATCACACATAATTGGAATCTCTTTTTCTTCAACTTCATAGTCTCTCACCGCCTCATCCATAGACTTGGGCACAACAAACCCGCAGCCTATGTATTCTCGCTTCACCAGAGAGGTGGCTATTGAATTTTGCTTGCTAAACCAGAAATCAACCTGATTTCCTAGCATTTGACATGTGCCTCGAGGTGCTTCTTCCTCACAACTCGCATCCAAAGATAGTCGTAGTCCAATAGCCAATTAGCTTGAATCCACCTTCCTTTGGATACCATAAGCCAACTTCTTGCTTCCTTTCAAGTATCTCAAGATTCTCTTAGCCGTCATATGGCTCTCTTTTGGAGCAGATTGAAATCTTGCACATACACCTACAACAAAGGTGATGTCCGCCTGCTTGCCGTAAGATAGAGCAATGATCCAATAAGTGCTCAGATCTTGTTTGATCTACAAAGCTTGCCATCCGCATCCATGTCCATTTTGATCGATGTATTCATTGGTATTTTCACGAGGACTTCTCCTCCATACCAAATTTCTTCATTAAATCTCCGTGTATTTTGTTTGACTTATAAACGCTCCATCCTTCGCTTGTTTCACTTGGAGTCCAAGGAAGAATGTCACTTCCCCATCATGCTCATTTCAAATTTACTTTGCATGAGGTTTGAAAATTTTTCACACAAATTTTTGTTTGTGGATCCGTAAATGATGTCATCCACATATATTTGAACAAGCAAGATACTCTTTTTTGTCTTGAATTCTCAAAAGTGTTCTATCTACTTTTCCTTTTGTGAATCCATTTTCGCTAGAATTGTGACAAGGTATCATACCATGCTCTAGGTGCCTGCTTTCAATCCATACAGGCTTTCGAGTTTGTATACCTTATCTCCAAGAGTCTTCTCGCTCAAACCCTGGAGGTTGTTCAACATACACTTCTTCTTCCAATAGACCATTTAGAATGCACTTTTTACATCCGTCTCGATATACAATGAAATTCTTGTGAGCCGCATAGGCAAGAAACATCCTTATAGCTTCCAATCTTGCTACAGAGCAAATGTTTCATCAAAATCTATTCCTTCTTCTTGGCAATATCCTTTGGCTACTAGTCTTGCTTTGTTTCTACCACGTAACCTTCCTCGCTCATCTTGTTTCAAAACCCATTTAGTACCAATAACATTTTGATGTGTGGGTCTTTGAACTAATTCCCATACTTTATTTCTTTCAAACTCGATTCAAACTTTTCTTGCATAGCTTGAATCCAATGTGTGTCGCCCAATGCTTGTAACACATCTTTGGGCTCTATTTATGCAGATAAAGCATGTGAACATGGCTTCTTGTTGAGTTCGATCTTGTTTTGACACCTTCTCTTATATCTCCAATGACAAGTTCTCGTGGATGGTCTCTCACCATCTTACATCATGTTGGAGTTAGCCGGATTCATGCCTTTTGCACCGTGTTGTTTCTGTTTCACCTCTCTCGTAATCACTTAGCCGCAAATTTTCCACTGCTTTTGAGATTCAGCTATCTCATCTTCTTCCGAGTTTATAATTCCAAATTTTCAACTTTCAAAGATAGGATTTTTCTCAGATGTTGATGATTCAAATTTTGTCACCGACTCTTCAATGTCTTCTCCATTTACATTTGCTCATCGAATACCACATGAATGGATTCTTCGCAACCATAGTCCTTTTGTTGAGTACTCATGTAGGCTTTGCTTTCACCGAGTATCCCAAGAAGATACCTTCATCACCTTTAGCATCGAAAGCCTTTAGATTGTCTTTGCCATTGTTGTGGATGAAGCATTTACATCCAAATATTCTGAAATATGCAACATTTGGTTTTCTTCCACCAAATCTCATAGGGAGTCTTTGTCACTTGTCCTGCTTATCATACATCTGTTTTGAGTGTAGCAAGTCAATTGCTTCAAAATCCAAAATCTTTTGGTAACCTTGCTTCACTAACATGGTCCTTGCCGCTTCTTTGAGAGTTATGTTCCTTCTTTCTCGCAACTCCATTCTCACAGGGAGTCCTTGTCACGATAGTTCATGACCAATACCATTTTCAATACAATATTGAGTTATTATTCCATTGACAAACTCAGCTTCCTTCCCTGATCTTATTTTGATAATGGTTTGGCTCTTCTCGCTTTTGAATCCTCTTCATCACCGTGGGTAGTTTCAGAGTTTCTTTTCTTCTTACACATGAATATTGTCCATGTATATCTTGAGTAGTCATCTACTACCACCAAGGTGTATTTCTTTCCACTTATGCCGATCCGGTTCCACTGGCCAAATAGATCCATATGTAGCAGATGCAATATTCTTGTTGAAGATGCACATGTCTTTTCTTTGAATGAAGATTTGATTTGTTTTCCTTTCTGACATGCATCACATATACTCTCCTTCTTGTATACCGAGTCCGAAGTCCTTCCACAAGACTACTTCGCAAGCTTGTTAATCGCTTTTGAAATTCAGACTCAGCTTTTTTGTGCCACAAACCAACTTGATTCAGCTGTGTTTTTTGCTAATAGACAGTGTTGTGTGTAGTGGTTGACCAATCTACTACATACATGTTCTTTTGTCTGCATCCTTGCAACACAACTTCATTAGATTCAGTGTCCTTGATTTGGCATATACCCATGTTAAATCCAACATTATAACCCTTGTCACAGAGTTGGCTGATGCTTAGTAAGTTGAAGTTGAGTCCTTCGACATATGCAACATCTGTGATCTCTAATCCGCTCCTTGATGGATCCAATGCCTCTAATTTCACCGAGCTTCATTTCTCCAAATATGACTTTTGCTCATTTAACTTCCTTGAATTTTGACAGATTTTTCTTATTTCCTCGTCATATGTCCGAACAACCACTATCCATGTACCAGGTTCCTTGGTACTCACTGCTCCTTGAACCTGCAATCAAGGAAATTAAGTTTTAGGTACCCATATTTGTCTGGGTCCTGAGGGGTTAGAGTTGTAAGATGATCCAACCAACTTATAGACAAATGATTTGACTCTAAGGGGTTGCCATCTATCGCTGCCATAATCATAATTAATCCTCGCAAATTGCTTGGGGATTCTAGGTTCATACAACTGCCTCTTTTGTCTCAGATGCCTGTATAAGTTTTAGCAATCGCTTTCTTTGGGTAATTGTGGTGTCTCCGAGTGTAGTGCCTAGGTGCATATGTGTGCCGATGAAAGCTCTTATACTTTTGGAATGGCCTTTGCCGAGTTCTAGGCCTTTGCCATTTGGGCTTATATTCCATAAGTCTCGGCCGATAGTTTACATTATTCCAATCAACTTGCTTGGATATTTTCTACCATTCCCATCATATGTATTTTCTTTTATGGATTTTCTCTCGGGGTTTTTGGTAGCTCGCTTCTTCTTTACAGAGTATTTTCTATTTGGAGTTTGCCGAGAACTCGGCCGAATCTCTTCTCACTGCCCTTTCAAATACACTCAATCGGCCGTTTTCCTTTTCCTTTATAACCAAGGCCGCTTTGCTTGTAATTGTGCTTTGGAGTGAATGTGTGTGCAACATTTAGAGTTTTGATTTTTTAGACTCTTCATTGCTTGAAGATCCTTTTTCCAAAATTACTCTTCAAGTTTGACATATCACAGAGGAATTAAATCCTAAGCCTGCCTTGTCTCCACATTCTCTTTGACTCATAATAAGATCATCCAATGATTTAGATGCCTTAGTGAATGATGCAATCACATTTTTGAGGTCATTCTCCTCTTTTCTATGGCAACTATTTCTCGATGTTAGCTTAGCATTTTCAAATTTTTAAACTTTCATTCTCATCATCTATTTGACTTAGAGTACTCACCCCCTTAGTCACCGTGAGTTTTGGCTTTTGAGTAGGTGTTTTCCTCATTTAATAGTGTGTGTGAGGATTTAATGTGTTCAAAATCTTTCATCATTTTGCCTAATGAATCATAAAGATCAAAGCTGGTGATGAAGTGTGTGTGTCACAAATACTATCACTAGAGTCCGAGTTTGATGAGTTGGAGTGTACCTCATCTTCTTGGTCGTTGATCTTGTTCCTTGGCCATTGCTGCATCAGTGCTTCTTCTTCGTAGTCACTTGAGTAGTCACGCACTACTCAATCAATCAATGCCTCTCTGACTTGGTTGTTTCAAAGCAGCCTTTTGTAGCCAACATTGCTTTTTTTTTTTCTAGTCTTCTTTCTCTCAAGACCTTTCTTTTTCTTCATTCCCGTATTTGTTGACTACAGATATGGGCAACAATGGCATAGTGACCTGGTTGTCTACAGCCCAAAGATAGATATTCAACCTTTGATCACCTTTCCATTCTTCGATTGTCACCCTTTGATATTCAGCTTTTTGATGATCTGCTTTTTTTGGTTGGCCTATCTTCCTTGACTTGGAGGAGCCGAGTGTCTTCCGAAGATTCACCCTTTCCTCTCTTGTAGTTCTTATTGAAGAACTTGTTGAACCTTTTAACCATCGGGCTATTTCTTCCGATCAATGACTTTTTGACCTCGCTCTCTTCCCATCTTTAACAATTAGAGCAAATTGCTTGGGTACAAATTGCCTTCTTCCTCGATCTTTTTCTTCTCACCAAATTCGAGGCTTTGAGATCCGAGAATAGTTCATGGTTGGAGGTCTTCGATAGGTCCATGGAATGTCTCAAAGCCATGACCTTCATTTCCCATTCACCGAAGACTTTTTAGATCTTCATACACATTTCTTCTCGTATATTCCTTTCCAAGTGCAGATAGCTCATTGGTGATTTCGTGAACCGAGCATCCAGCTTGATCCAGTTTTCTCCCGAGATCATTTTGAAGTTCTCAAATTTCTCAGACATCCACCGATAATTTGTTTTCTTTGATTTGCTCTAAGCCTTCACAAATCAATGTTAGCTTGTCCTGCATTTCTTTATCCGCTTTGCATGATTTGACTTTATTGAACATGGCTTTGTCCAAGGTTTTGTAAAGGATGTCCTTGGCTACATTGTCTAGGTTGTATCTTTTTCTCATTATCATTTGTCCATTCAGCTTCTTGGTTTTTCAACCATGACCGTCCGGGACAACATCCTCTTTCTCCTTCACCGCAGCTTTTCTTACAATTGTGTTCACCTTTAAGATTTGCAATGGCCCATCCTCTATCACTATCCACATCTCATCATGTAATGCCGATAGATGAGCTTGCATACGAATTTTCCAATCATCAAATTCTTCAATAGTGAACATAGGGATGCGTGTCAAATTTGCTTCCATGATAATAACTTTTAATGATAAAAAGAGTTTTGAAAGTTTAAGTACTAAAACAGACTTTGAAAAGTTTGGAGATCTAGTTCAAGAACTGCAATGAAGGCTCAATGAACCAACCGCTTTGATACCACTTGTAGGTCCTAAGGGGTGTAAGTGTAAGGTTTAGAAGGGGGTTGAATAAACCTTACCAAATTTTTGATTTAGTCCTTTTAAATATTCGTAGTTGATACTACACACCGCTGTGTCCTAGGTGGACACCAATTTAGTTAATCAAGAGAGTTAGTCTCTCAAATGTACTCAACCGAGCCGTTGATGAAATAACTCACTGTTAGGTCTAAATTAACTCACTGTGGTTTGTTTTCAAATGAAGACTTAACACCCTTAAGTTTGGTTAAGCAAGAATTTAGTGCTTGGTTTAGTAGATTAGAAATTATCAAGTGGATAGCAAATTTATCACAGATTTAAACTATTAAGATGCAGAATTAAAGTGTTGAAATGTAAATGACACAATGAAATTTTTATAGAGGTTCAAGATGGGGTAATTCTTCTACTCCTCTCTTCTCCAACTCCTGGAGGAATCCACTAGGTATTGATCAAGATACAAAGTGGTAATAAATTCGATACAAGTCTTGATCACACAAATGACTTGATCCTTTGGGACTCACCGAGACGCCTTGATCACTCACCGGCTTCTCGCACGACTCAGCTTTCTTCACAGGGCAAAATGCTTTGCTACTACAGCCCACTTGCTCAAGCTCTTGGATTTGATCACGAAGCCCTCCAAAAGCTCAAGACTTGGTTCGACCTTGAACCTTCCTACAATCCTTCGTGGAATGTGACCCCTTGATTTTTCAAGATTTTCCTCTTCAACCGATTGAAGTTATCTTTCCTTCACAGTGAGTGTTGGATTGATGTTCTTCGTAGTGTAGGCTTGAGGATTGAGAATATTTCGATTTTCTAATAATTGGTTGAACGCTTTTGGTTCTGGTCCGTAGTCCTCTTCTCAAAATCATTTCTCAGCCTTTTATAGTGATCTTTCAAAAATTTGCCCGAAGAGATAGGCTTATTTTTGAAAGTCACTTGCAAAATGTTGGTTTGTCTTGTTGCAAATCTTGAATTGCCATTTCGTATGAATTGTTATTCACCTTTTCGTAGTTCTCGACACGGTGTAGTGCTTCCCATTGGTTAATTCCTTTTGCACGCTTCTCGGGACTCGAGCACTTCGAGAAAGGTGGTATGGAGATATTACTTGTTTAGGTAATTTCTTGATTTCTCGCAATGGATCTTTTTCAGCTTATCTCGACTTGATCGCATTTCTTTGCTTTCCCCTGTGACTTAGAGTCAGCCTTCCAATCATGGATGACTCTTCCGTCACTTCAACTTGAGACTTGGCTTTTCTTGGGTCGACTTGACCGATACTCCACTCACCGCATCTCACCGCTTCTTCAAGAGAGTTCCCGCTTACTCTTCTTTGCCATACTCAACTGCCTCGCAATGAGTCTTCCTTCTAGTCTCCAGCTTGTCCTTTTGCAAGTTTGGGCGTAGGACTTAACTCACCTTTGACCAAATATTTATTACAATGCATTTTACAACAATAATGGGGTGCCAACATCCTATTCTAAGTTTTACATGGCATTCATCAAAATCTAAACAATAAATTTCCTAACACTTTGCTAAGCA
This sequence comes from Rehmannia glutinosa, assembly GCA_016081115.2. NCBI lineage: Eukaryota > Viridiplantae > Streptophyta > Magnoliopsida > Lamiales > Orobanchaceae > Rehmannia > Rehmannia glutinosa. The sequence goes on along the minus strand of CM071924.1, from coordinate 34,105,753 downwards.
ACGGGTCGAGGTGTTCACCAATTTTAACCGAACTAGTGAAGATCTTGGGTTAACAACGTATTGTTGATTGGGTCGTATGCACCTTTGTTGCTATGGTTCACACCAGTTGGTAATCAGAGCCATCTAGCAAGGTTAAATCTATCCTTTTTTTTAATCCTTGTTATTTTCCAGATTTTCTTATAAGCCCTAGTTCTTCAAGGGTACAAAAAAAAGGAATTTGAAATTTCCATAGAAAAATCAACGGGTAAAGAATCGTAATCCGCGTGCAAAAAAACAAATATTCGAAAATTCTGGAAAACATGATTTACAAACCCTAGTCTTCTAAATTCATCTTATCGAGATCCGTTGTTTGCTTGTGATTGTCATGGTTAGTTGGGGCGTACTTGCGATTGACTGATTGGTTTATAATTGTGACAAGTGCGAGTATTTGGAATTGTGAGTTAAGTGAAACCCGAGTATATACACGTGAGGAGTGAACCAACCATGTCCGAAGAAAACCGACAACCGATAGATTTAGGTAATAAGTTGCATATGGAGGCACTTGCAAGCCTCTTGATGAAGGTGGTGATCGACACGTACGAGGATTCCAGTAAGGAGCCAAAAATAGAGAAGCCTATTCCTAGGGTACGGAGGCCTAGGAGGTTCGAATTGGAGGAATGGGCAGATGATATGGATGATTTTGATTCCGAAAGGGAGCAAACTTACAATCCGGGCAGAGGTCGGCATGGAAATAGGGTTGATAGGGAACGGGAGGATAGCAATTTCAGTAACATCAAAATGAAAATTTCATCGTACCAAGGAAAGAGTGATTTGACTCCTATCCGGATTGTGAGAGGAAAATCGAGAATGTGTTTGAATGCCAAAATTACTCAATTGAAAAAGTAAAATTGGCATCAATCAATTCTCGACTACGCAAGTGTTTGGTGGGATCAATTAATGGTCTCGAGGAGGAGAAGCGCGAACGCCCATTTCCACATGGGAGGAGATGAGGAGTTTGATGCAACGCTCGCTTCGCATCAAATTATTTTTGATATATAGTAAATGTCACTCGTAGTTTGATCCTAAAATTAAATTTGCAAAATTAAAATTAAACTTTTTTAGTAGGTGAAATATGGCTAGAACATTTTGAACCTGCAACACGATACTTACATATTATTATCATTGACCAAAATTGAATATTAAAAAGCTAAAGAGTAATTAAGAAAAAAGATATTTCAAAACTCATTTTGCATCAATTCAACTCTTGTTTACTTTTTGAAGTATCTCATTCTTCTTCATGATTAATTTTTGTTTTTGCAACTTTTTTTAATGCATACTTAGCCTTGAATGACATATATATGCCTTCCTCTTTTTCTCCATCTCTGAAAAGTGTGTTATCTTTCGACTAAGTTATAACGTTTAGTTTTCCATTCACCACCCGTGCCTTTGCTTTTTTGTTAAGAGTGATGACCAAGTGAAATTTATTTTCATGTGTTCTCATTTCCAAACACCGATTTTTAGTTTTGTACTATTCATAAAATCGAAAATATTTTTGTTTCAATTGTTTTTACTAAAAATAACTCATTTTAAATTTATTTTCAAAGCTACTTTTCTTACATATTCTCCTACATTGTCATTCAATCACATATGTCAAATTAATTGTTAGGCCAACCCTTAACTTACCAGTGAAATTATTTTTAAATACATAAAAATATTATTTTATTCGTAAGACGTGTTTTTGTGTAAAAAAAAGTATTAAAAAAATACTCAACCAAATATCAATTCATTTCCAAACCTATATTTACTTTCAAAACTTTGCTTCCAATGAAACATATTTTCATTTCTCACGTGAAAACCAACATTCACTCTCAAGGAAGTAGTGGAAATGAAAATTCTCGATTGAAATGTGGTCATATGAGCCCTTAGCTCCATGTAATGTTCTTACTCGCTTGTTGTTCCTAATTAAATTAAATATTTATTGTAGGTCCCAAGGGGTGCGAGTGTAAGGTTTAGAAGGGGGGGTTGAATAAACCTTACCAATTTTTCGATTTAGTCCTGTTAAAAGTTCGAGTTAATACTTCACAAACCTAAGTCCTTGATGGACAACTAAGTTAGTTAACCAAAGAGAGTTAGGCACTCAAATGCACTGATCGAGCCGTGATAGAATAACTCACCGCTTAGTCTAAAACTTAACTTGACCGTGATATGATTTCAAATAAGACTTAACACCCTTGAATTGGTTTGAGTTTGTTTTAATACTTGGTTTTAGCACTTTGTTGATTATCAATTGATAGCAAATTTATCAAATAGATATTGAAATAATATGCGTAAATTAAAGTGTAGTAATGTAAATGACACAATAAATTTTATAGAGGTTCAAGATGGGGTAATTCTTCTACTCCTCTCTTCTCCAACTCCCGGAGGAATCCACTAAGTATTGATCAATGTACAAAGTGGTTATCACCCGTATGCAAGTCTTGATCACACAACCGACTTGATCCTTTGGGACTCGGCCTGAGATGCCTTGGTCACACAAATTGCTTCTCGACGACGACCATTTCTTCACAGGGCAAAATGGCTTTGCTACTACAGCCCACTTGCTCAAGTTTCTTGGATTTGATCACGAAGCCCTCCAAAACTTGAGACTAGTTCGACCTTGAACCTTTCTACAATCCTTTGTGGAATGTACACCCCTTGATTCTTCAAATGTATCCTCTTCAACTCGATTGAAGTCGCCTTTCCTTCAAAGGTGAGTGTTGGATTGATTTCCTTCGTAATGTAGGCTTGAGGATTGAACTTGTATGACTTGAGTAGGTTATAGTTTGAATAATAGCTTGAAAGTTCCAAGTAACAAGGTTAACCTTTTCTCAACTAGATTCCTCAGCCTTTTATAGTGTTCTTTTGAAAATTTGCCCGTTGAAGAGATAGATTAATTTTCAAAAGACACTTGTGGGTCGCTTGGCTTGTCTTGTTGCGCTTCTTGGAATTGACATTTCCTCGTATGAATGAGTCTTCACTTTTCGTAGTTCTCGACACAAAAAGAGCTTCCCATTGGTTTATTCCTATTGCACGCTTCGGGATCGAGCACTTTAAGAAAAACAAGATGGAAGTATTACTTGTTTAAGTAATTTTCGACTCGGGCAACGATCTCTTTCAGTTATCTCGACTTGACTGCATTTCCTTTTTGACTTCCCCAGGTGACTTCGAGTCAGCTTTCAATCATTGGATGACTCATCTGCCACTTGAACTTGAGACTTGGCTATCTTGAGTTGACTTGACCGACACTTCACTCACCGCATCTCACCGCACCTTCAAATGAGTTCATGTCTTCTTCTTTGCCACACTCACCCTCTCTCAATGAGTCTTCCTTCTAGTCTCCACTTGACTTCTTGCATATTTTGGCATAGCTGACTTAACTCAGCTCTCCCTATCTATTATAATGCAATTTACAACAAAGATGGGGTGCCAACTTTCTATTATAAGTTTTACATGGCATCCATCAAAATCTAAAAATTAATTTCCCAACAATTTTCCCTTTTGATGATGCCAAAACTTAAACATTCATACAATAATTAAACAACAAAGATACGCATGCACAATGTAGAATCACGCTAACGTATGCGTAGAATCAATCTTTTATTGATCATAACATTCTTGTTCTTTACACAGTTGTTTACAGAGTGTATCAGAGCTTAAACAGAGCTTAAGGTAACCATGTTATTCTATATCTACGCAAGTATAGAAATTATACAATTTTATTCGATGTACAGAGGACTTACATAAAGATGCATTTACATAGTAAAATACATGAAGGGTGGACAACAACACTTCATCTCCTTCACCGCTTCCTTCTTTCCTCATCACCTGCCTTTTTCTCGATCTATTTCTCTTCTTCTCTTCTTCACCGCTTTTTTTTCTCATATGCTTTTCTCGGCAAACCTTCATCTCTTCTTTTTCTTTCTTGTCTTTCTTCCCACAAATTGAGTTTGTCTTCTATTTTCTTCTTCGATTCTCTTTACATACTCAAAGATTGTTTTTGGCCACTTGCAGTTGGCTACTTCGTTATCCAGCCCAATAGATCCCTCCTTTCTTGCCTGGATCTATATATTCAATGTTTTTGGGCAAAGGTCTAGGCCTCGAAACCTCTTCCTCCTCCATCGCTTCTTCCTCTCCGCTCTCGGGCGTGTATTGTATCGAGCCTTCTTTTTCCCAAATTGAGTGACTAAAGCAGAGTGACCAAAGCAGAGTAATCGCAAGAGTCCGCCGCTCGTCGCCTTCTTCACATAGCTTGAGGCCTTTTTCCCAATACAAATCCTGTGCTTGAGCCATGGACATATTTGTGAAGTAACCCTGATGCGAGCGTTTGAATTCATCAATGATCTTGCTCGCCCCGACGCCCGAAATGGCATAGGTGTCTCGTCCTGCTGGAATGCCTCCATGTTGTTTCAATATATCCATAACTCGGCATCCATCTTTCCTTCCACTTCCTTCATCCCTCGCTTCTACTATTTTTCGCTTTTCACCATGGGTATCATGAGTGTTGGAGCGGCAGAGTCATCGGGAATTTGCCGATGATATCACCGTGACAAGACCTTGTTGGGGGTTTTAGCAATCATCGTGGTCATATCTTTCGAACCTTCCCCTCAACAGATTTTCCTTCTTCTCTCTTTCTCTCAGCTTCTTTCACTTGTTCTCCTTCACAATTGCATCATTCTTCTCACCTTAACCTTTCATCGCTTTTTTTTTAGTATTCCTCTTCCCCTTTTTGGCATCATCAAAGGAGAGAGGAACCCCGAAACAAGCCGCAATCATGAAGTCTAAGCGGCCGATAGCCGAGTTATGCTTCAACCACCGCACGGAATTCGTAGCGAGTGGCGTTGATTCAATCGCCACTACCTTCATTTCAAATGGCATGAGAGGCTGAATTTCTTCTCCATGTTCTCTCTACACGCAGGCTCTTTTCTTATGAAATTCACACAAAGAACAGATCTCTCGTGTTGTGAGATTCATGCATTCGATCGATGTTTTCTTGCATTCTCTTTTCTTCATATCAAGATTCTCACCCGCCAACTAGCAATTTATTGAACAAAGTTCAAGTATCGAACTTGTTCTACACGCATTGTCTCATTGTTGTTGCACCATTCCCGGATCCCGACAATTATTCCTCGCAGACGGGCAGAAGATTTGTGTCTCTGCTTATCCAGCCTCATGTCTAGTGAGGCCTGGTGCCTCTCCATCTTCTATCTCTCGCAAATATGGCCTTGAAAACTTCTCGAACCTCACCGCCACTTCGCCTCAATCATGGGCGCTGCCAGCAACACAAAGTCAAAGTCTTGGGACGATGGTGTCTGGAATAACGGATCGTTTATGGAAACGTTTTGATCTCGAGATGATTCTTCAAGAAGGTCGTAGCTCCAGAGAAAAGGGAAACGATTCTTCAAATGGATCATCATGGGCAACGGGAATTTGCTCACGATAACTTGTGCCCGTGATGTGCCCAAAGGAGTCGATTTTGTCAGCCTTGGGTAGCTCGCGTAGCTGATCGTGTTTCACTGGGGTCTCTGTTGGGGTATTGACCTGTACTGGCCGAGCCTCACTGCCTCAACAGCCTTCGCTTGCCTCAATCGGTTTTTCCATGTGAGTTGATTGGTCCTCGGCCGTACAAGAGCGCCATCGACGATGATGAGATTTGCATGTGTGGCTCATCATCAAAATTAAAGGTTTGGCGAGTAGCCTTGAGATTGGTCTTACTCGTGCTTGGGAGAACATCCTCACCGAGCCTGATCGGGCAATAGGGGATGACTCACCTTGCCTTTCACCTTCGTATCCTAGAAAGGTTACATCAGATTGTCTGGGAATCCAAGAGCACTTATCTCCTTTTAGATGGATCAATGATAGTAGGAGGGATGTTCTCAGGCTTCCGTCTCTTTACTTCTGGGAAGTCTTAACCTCCCGCTTGCCTTCATTACCTCCTCGCAATTTCAACTCGCAGCGAGGCTTGATGCCCCTTCGACAATGTCACTGCCTTGGGGTCTTTCGAGGTGGCATCCACCAAGTCTCAACTTCATGGATTGTACTTTCATTGCCTCAGTGTTAACTCCCAGCGCTTCCTTCTGTGCCTCGACTACATCAACAGCCATGGCTATTGGCTCACAGAGAGCGCTTGGCACTTCACCGAGACACCTCAACTATCCGAGCTTTTTAGTGACAACTTGATGTCTTTCGCTTTTTTTTTCCTTCTCCACTTTGCCTCCTAGATTCGCTAGGAGTCATCCGCAGCAACCTCCGACCTAGCCGCAGCTGAAGGGAGTTTTTCCCACCGGCACACCACCTAAGTGACTTGATTGGGGTCACTCGCCTCCGCACTCCCGCTGTTCCCTTTGAGTATTCACCATCAAAGGCAGGTGGTAAGACACCTTCATTAGGGGTTGGCTCGACCGGGTCCCCACAATCCCGCCATCGCCAGCCTCCTTAACACCTTCTTTTCTCGAGTGAGTCAAAGTGGTGGCAGAACAATTGTGGCAATATGCGCACCACTCCCATCGGATCAATCTCCACCGTGATGTGAAGACTCCCCGTCCTTCCAATAACCGTTGCTCATGTAGGACCCTAGATTCCCGTATGGCTTGCCGCATCTCCAATTCTTCAGAGAAGAAGAAGGGTCCGATCCTCATCACTCCTGAGAGAATGTCAAGATGAGGATGTGTATGATCAGTGGTTCCAAGAAAGGGACAACATCGCCTTTTCACGAGCTTCAGCCTTTCCTCTCGCCGATTCTCCTTGTCTTTGAAGATCTCGCAAGATATCCGTGCGCTTTCTCATCCAGCCAAGGCTTGAACCACAAAGCGTCAATCCGATAAAGTTCAACAATTTGTCTTCTTCTTCAATAAATTCCGGTCTTTTGAATCGTTCCTCGGATCGACTCAGCCTTCCACTTCTCCATTCTCACAGCATTTCGATTTTAGATGTCCGGATATGGTGGGGATAGATCATCACATCATCATCATATTTATCATCTTCTCCCCGTCCCTCGCTCGTCGGGATTGAAGGTAGCAAACTTTGGTGCTTCACACCCTCAAAAACGCCTCACAGAGGGGGATACAACCCCGTCAACAGGAGAGTTTGCTTTCTCACCCTACTTGTGTGTCTCACTGCTCGACTACAAATTGTGTCTTCACTTTGCCTCACGATTGGCTTCAAAACTTGGTTGTTTCATCAATAATTTCAGAGACTCTACTTCTCCAGCTTGTCTCCGCTGATCTGCTCCACCGAGTGGCAGACTCACTGCTTTTCTCAAGCTCGATTGCTTGAAAAGTCTTCTTTTGGTCCTTACCAGAGGAATTTCTGTTCGATGCGCTTCTCCGAGTCCTAGGCGGCGGGGCCGGCCGTTGTCTTTTTCTCGAGGAGTAGGCTTTCTGGCTTGTCACCCTCATTTTTCGACAACCGAGAATGTATTTGAGGTTCCTTCTCCACGCGCGGCCGCAGGGGCAGTGACTTGGTCAGGGGGCAGTGCATCTTTTGTTTTCTTTTTCTTAGCCGCAGGGCAACAAAAGATTTTTGTAGCCGCAGGGCAAACCTTCTTCTTCTGGGGAGAGGAGGAGACAACTATTTCTTCAGGGCTACCGATTCTCCTCACTCAGACGCCCTCTCATATGCCGCTTCGTCGGTTCTAAAGGTTAGACCGAACACTTTTCTTGTTGACATGGAACGCCTTTCCATGTCGAAGAGGGACTCCTTTAACTTCCATGATCCGACCAATCACCAAATTGCCGCACTCCTGGATCCTCCAAACGCACCATCCTCCTTGAAGGATTTATTCCCAATATTCTCGCAGAGTCCGTTGTATACAAACTCAAATTTAGCTTCACCTTCTTTTTCTTCAATGATCGCAGCCATTACGACACTTAGTTTTGGACAAATGTTAAAGCTTCCAAATTTGATGTCTATGCATTTAGCAACAATGTCCAAAGAGTTTGTGGTAGTCCTCCTTCAACAGCTTTCTTGTCACCGGTAGACAACCTTCGCAGTAAGCAATAGCCACTTGGCTACTTCCTTCAAGCAAAAACAGTTAACATCACCTTCATAAATCTCCTAAGACTCCTTCCGCCGGGCAACGAATGTTGTTCGGCTGCATCTTTGGCGTTGATGGTGAAATCTTTCCCGTGAACAGAGGACTTGATGCCCTCATCGCGAACTTCCCGCTCACATAGAATCGTGCGAGCTCCTCCACGAGGTCATTTGAAAGTCCATCGACAAAAAGGGTTTCACCCCCGATTTTTCCAACTTTTCTCGCTTATTTTCTTCACAAGGGTTTTGTCTCGACTTTGTTTGATCATGCCCTCAAGTCCATAGTAGATCCCATGGGGATTTGCTTTCCCAACTTGACGGTCGTAAGTAGATGCCATTTCTCAAGATTCACCGAATGAAACTTTGAAGATAATCTTTGAAGATTTGTAGGGTTTTGAGAGTAAAAATGCTTTTTTGCTCTTGAGAGAGAGATGAACAGCTTTTGGTAAAGTGAGAGAAAATCGGATGAAATGGTATATGTATGGGTTATGAAAGGACGTATGGTGGTTTTTGAAATTTGATCAAGATCAACGGCTCGATTTTGCACGCCGATTAACATTTAATTTCTCGCATTTAATGCGGCAAAGATTTATATCCAATCATAAGCTTGGTATGCGCTTTTGATCAGATTCGCTATAATTATGTCGACGCTATTCTTAAAAACATTTCCGATTAGTAAAAACGATCGCGCTTTTTGTCACTTTGCTCATAAATGACTCAAATTATTCCTTAGCCGATTTAACTCTTCTCTTTTGCACATAAGCACTCACCGTTAGCCTAACTCTCGATGCAAATTGACATTCTCCGATATGGTCGATTCACTTAAATTGATTCAAGAGTTCAAATTTTTTTCATCTTTTTCGTGTTTCATCTCTTTTCTTTGACTTTTCCGAGTGTCAACTCACCAATTAACCCTAATTCATGCTCGAGTTCTTCAAATCTTGATTCACATAATGGTTTTGTGAATATATCACCTAATCGCTTATCGCTTGAGATATATTCCAAGGTGATGTCCTTCTTTTCAACATGATCTCTTATGAAGTGATATCCGACATTAATGTGCTTTTGTTCTTGAGTGCAACACGGATTTTGGGTGATTGCAATTGCACTTGTGTTATCACACATAATTGGAATTTCCTTTTCTTCAACTTCATAGTCTCTCACCGTTGTCTCATCCATAGACTTGGGCACAACAAATGCCGCCCGCATCTATGTATTCTCGTCACCAGTGGAGGTTGCTATTGAATTTTGCTTCTTGCTAAACCAGAAATTAACTGCTTTCAAGCATTTGACATGTACCGAGGTACTTTTCTCGCCAACTCGCATCCAAAGATAGTCGAGTCCAATAACCAATTAGTTTGAATCCTCCTTCCTTTGATACCATAATCCAACTTCTTGACTTCCTTTCAAATATCTCAAGATTCTCTTTGGAGCAGATTAAAATCGCACATACACCTACAACAAAGGTGATGTCCGCCTCGCTTGCCGTGAGATAGAGCAATGATCCAATAAGTGCTCAGATCTTGTTTGATCCATAGGCTTGCCATCCGTATCTATATCCATTTTGACTGATGTATTCATTGGTATTTTCAAAGAAGACTTCTCTTCCATACCAAATTTCTTCATTAAATCTCTGGTGTATTTTGTCCTACTTATGAAGGTTCCATCCTTCAGTTGTTTTACTTGGAGTCCAAGGAAGAATGTCAGCTCTCCCATCATGCTCATTTCAAATTTGTTTTGCATGAGATTTGAGAATTTAACAAACAACTCTTTGTTTGTGGATCCAAAGATGATGTCATCCACATATATTTGAACAAGCAATATACTCTTCCCATCTTGAATTCTGAAGAGTGTTCTATCCACTTTGCCTTTTGTAAATCCGCTTCTTCGTGAATTGTGATAATGTATCATACCATGCTCTTGGTGCCTGTTTCAATCCATATAAAGCTTTTTGAGTTTGTATACTTTATCTCCAAGAGTCTTCTCGCTAAATCCTCGGAGGTTGTTCAACATACACTTCTTCCTCCAATAACCCATTAAGGAATGCACTTTTACATCCATTTGATATACAAAGAAGTTCTTGTGAGCAAGATAGGCAAGAAACATCCTTATGGCTTCCAATCTTGCCACAAGAGCAAAAGTTTCATCAAAATCTATTCCTTCTTCTTGGCAATACCCTTTGGCTACCAATCTTGCTTTGTTTCTTACCACGTAACCTTCCTCATTCATCTTGTTTCAACACCCATTTAGTGCCAATAACATTTTGATGGGTAGGTCTTTGAACCAATACCCACACTTTGTTCCTTTCAAACCGATTCAACTCTTCTTGCATGGCTTGAATCCAATGTGTGTCATCCAAAGCTTGTGACACATCTTTTGGCTCTATTTGTGAGATGAAACAAGTGAACATAGCTTCTTGTCAGGTTCTGATCTAGTTTTCACACCTTCTCTTACATCTCCAATGATTAGTTCTAGTGATGGTCTCTCACCACCTTACATCAAAGTTGGAGTAAGTTAGCCGATTCACTGCCTTGGCACTGTGTTATTTTGATTAGCTCTCTCATCATCACTTAGTTGTATATTTCCCACTGCCTTTGAGACTCAACTATCTCATCTTCATCCGGGTTTATAATTCCAACTTCAACTTCAACATAGGACTCTTCGCATGGTTGATCGATTCAAATTTATCACCGACTCTTCAATGTCTTTTTCATTTACGCTGGGTTCATCAAACACCACATGAATGGATTCTTCTCAGAACCATTGTCCTCTTGTTGAGCACTCAGAGGCTTTGCTTTCACCGAGTATCCTAAGAAGATACCTTCATCACCTTTAGATCAAAAGCCTTTAAATTATCTTTGACATTGTTGTGGATGAAGCATTTGCATCCAAATATTCTAAAATATGCAACATTTGGCTTTCTCCCCGTCCAAATCTCATAGGAGTCTTTGTCACCGCTCTGCTTATCATTCATCTATTTTGAGTATAGCATACTCGTGTTTATCGCTTCAACCCAAAATCTTTTAGCAACCCCGCTTCAGCCTAACATGGTCCTTGCCGCTTCTTTTGAGAGTTTTGTTCTTCTTTCTCGCAACTCCATTCTCACGGGAGTCCTTGTCACAGATAGTTCATGAGCAATACCATATTCAATACAATATCGAAGTTATTATTCCATTGACAAACTCCGCCCCTTATAATTTTGATAATGGTTTGAAACTCTTCTCATTTTGATTCTCTTCATCATCACTGGGTAGTAGTTTCGCAGGTTTTTTTCTTCTTACACATGAAAATTGTCCATGTGTATCTTGAGTAATCATCTACTACCACCAAGGTGTATTTCTTTCCGCTTATGTCAAGCCGTTCAATCGACCAAATAGATCCATATGTAGCAGTGCAATATTCTTGTTGAAGATGGACATGTCTTTTCTTTGTATGATGATTTGATCCGCTTCCCATCCGCATGCATCACATACACTTTCCTTCTTGTATACCGAGTCCGAAGTCCTTCCACAAGATTGCTCCTTGCAAGCTTGTTAATTGTTTTGAAGTTCAGTGACTCACCTTCTTGTGCCACAACCAACTTGATTCACCAGCTGCTGTTTTGCTAGCGATGTTGCTTGGTGTTGCAGCTGACCAATCTACCACATACATGTTCTTTTGTATGTATCCTTGCAACACTACTTCATTAGATTCAATGTTCTTGATTTGGCACACTCCCATATTGAATCCAACATTATAGCCCTTGTCACAGAGTTGATTTATGCTTAGTAAGTTGAAATTGAGGCCTTCAACATATGCAACATCCGTAATTTCTAATCCATTTTTCTTGATGGATCCAATGCCTCTTATTTCTCCCCGAGCTTCATTCCTCCAAATATGACTTTTGCACCTCTAACTTCCTTAAATTTTGACAGATTTTTCTTGTTTCCTCGTCATGTGTCTAGAATAAATAAGATCCATGTACCAGTTCCTTGCACTCACCGCTCCTCAACCCGCAATCAAGGAAATTAGGTTTTAGGTACCCATATTTGTCTGGGTCCCGAGGGGTTAGTATTGTAAGATGATCCAACCAACCTATAGCCAAATGATTTGACTCTAAGAGGTTGCCATCTATCGCCCATAATCATAATTAACTTTGGCAAATTGCTTTGGGGTTTAGGTTCATACAACCGCCTTTTTGTCTCGTATGCCTCGTGTATGTGTTTTAGCAATTGCTTTGTTTGGGTAGTTGTGATATCTTTGAGGATAGTGCTTGGGTGCATATGTGTGCGATGATATCTCTTTTGCCTTTGAATGGCCCTTGCCGAAGTTCTGTGCCTTTGTCATTTAGCTTATATTCCATAGTGTCTTTGCCGATAGTTCACATTATTCCAATCAACTTGGCTTGGGTAATTTCTACCATTCCCATCATATGTGTTCCTTTCATAGAACTTCTCGGGCTTTTGGTAGCTCTGCTTTCTTCTTTACAGAGTACTTCCTATTTGGAGTTTGCCGAGAACTCGGCCGATTTCCTCTCACTGCCCTCTCAAAGACACTCAATCAAGTTGTTTTCCTTTTCCTTTATAACCAAGGCCAGCTTTGCTTGTGGTTGTGCTTTGAATGAATGTGTGTGCACCATTTGAGTTTTGATTTTTGAGATGCTTCATTACTTGAAGATCCTTTTTCCAAAATCCTCTGAACTTGACTTGTCATAGAGGAATTAAATCCTAAGTCCGTGCCTTATCTCCACATTCTCTTTGCTCGTAATAAGATCATCCAAAGATTTCGATGCCTTAGTGAATGAGGCAATCACATTTTTGAGGTCATTTTCCTCTTTTCTCAGAAAGCAGCTTATCTCTCGCTATTAGCTTAGATTTTCATTTTTAAACTTTTATTCTCATCAGCCTATGTGACTTAGAGTACTCACCTCCTTAGTCACCGTGAGTTTTTGGCTTTTCGCTTGAGTAGGTCGTTTTCCTCATTTAGTAGTGTGTGAGGATTTAATGTGTTCAAAGTCTTTCATCATTTTGCCTAATGAATCATAAAGATCAAATGGTGATGAAGTATGTGTGTCACAATCATCACACTAGAACCGAGTGTGATGAGTTAGAGTGTACCTCATCTTCTTGGTCAAAGTTGGTCTTGTTCTTTGGCCATTAGATGATCAAGGCTTCTTCTTCGTAGTCACTTGAGTAGTCACCACTATTCTCCGAGTCCCGTTGTTTTTTGACTTGACTGCCTCAACAAATCTCTCGCAGCTAACATTGCCTTTTTCTTCTCTTTGTCTTCTTTCTCTCAAGACTTTTCTTTCCTCTTTCATTCCCGTATTTGTTGACTACAGATATGGGCAATCAATATCATAGTGACCAGGTTGCCCGCAGCTTCTAGCATAAATTTTCAACCTTTTGATCGGCTTATTTCCATCATCGATTGTCACTTTTTGATACTCAACCTTTGATGCTCGCTTTTTCAGTGGCCTATCTTCCTCGACTTGGAGGAGCCGAGTGTCTTCCGGAGGATTCACCTTTGCCTCTTTTGTAATTCTTGTTGAAGAATTTGTTAAACCTTTTAACCATCAGGGCAATCTCCTCTGGTCAATGACTTCCTTGACCTCACCTCTTTACCATCCTTAACTATTAGAACAAATTGTTTTGGGCACAAAATGCCTCATCTAGGTCTTTTCTTCTCACCAAATTGTAGGCTTTGAGATCCGAGAATAGCTCATGGTTGGATGTTTTTGATAGGTCCATGGAGTGTCTCAGGCTATGACTTTCATTTCCCACTCACCGAGACTTCTTAGAATCTTCATACACATTTCTTCTCGTGTATATTCTTTTCCAAGTGCGTATAGCTCATTGGTAATTTCTCGAACCGAGCATCCAGCTTGATCCAAGGTATCTCCCGCAAGCATCTTAAAATTTTCAAATTTCAGACAAAGAACAGATATAGTTTATTTTCCTTGATTTGCTCGAGCCTTCACAAATCGTGGGTTAGCTTATCCTGCATTTCTTTTGCAGCCTTGCACGATTTGACTTTGTTGAACATGGCTTTGTCCGCAGTTTTGTAAAGAATGTCCTTGGCCACGCTTTCCAAGTTATATCTTTTTCTCATCATTTGTCCATTCAAACCTTCTTGGTTTTTCAACCATAGCCGTCCGGGAGCAACATCCTCTTTCTCCTTCACCGCAGCAGCCTCCTTGCGTACTGTGTTCTATTTCAAGATTTGCAGCTCGCCCATCTTCTATTACTATCCACATTTCGCGTAATGCCGATAGATGAGCCTCGCATTCGAACTTTCCAATAATCAAATTCTCAATTGTGAACATAGGGATGCGTGTCAAATTTGCTTCCATGATAATAACTTTGTTGAATAAAAGAGTTTTGAAAGATCAAGTGCTAAAGCAAGCTTTGAGAGATTGAGATCTAGTTCAAGAACTGCGAAGGCTCAATGAACCAACCGCCCGATACCACTTTGTAGGTCCTAAGGGGTGCGAGTGTAAGGTTTAGAAGGGGGGGTTGAATAAACCTTACCAATTTTTTTGATTTAGTCCTTTAAAAGTTCGTAGTTAATACTTCACAAATAAGTCTCTTGATGGACAAATTGTTAGTTAACCAAACAGAGTTAGGCACTCAATGACACTGAGTCTAACTCGAGCTGCTGATAGAATAACTCACCGCTTAGTCTAAAACTTAACTTGACCGTGATATGATTTCAAAGAAGACTTAACACCCTTGAATTGGTTTGAGTTTGTTTTAATACTTGGTTTTAGCACTTTGTTGATTATCAATTGATAGCAAATTTATCAACAGATATTGAAATAATATGCAAAATTAAAGTGTCAGAATGTAAATGACACAATAAATTTTATAGAGGTTCAAGATGGGGTAATTATTCTACTCCTCTCTTCTCCAACTCCCTGGAGGAATCCACTAAGTATTGATCAATGTACAAAGTGGTTATCACCCGTATGCAAGTCTTGATCACACAAACCGACTTGATCCTTGGGACTCGCCTGAGATGCCTTGGTCACACAAATGCTTCTCGACGACTCATCTTCTTCACAGGCGCTTGCCTTGCTACTACAGCCACTTGCTCAAGTTTCTTGGATTTGATCACGAAGCCCTCCAAAACTTGAGACTAGTTCGACTCTGAACCTTTCTACAATCCTTTGTGGAATGTAGACCCCTTGATTCTTCAAATGTATCCTCTTCAACCGATTGAAGTCGCCTTTTCCTTCACAGTGAGTGTTGGATTAATTTCCTTCGTAATGTAGTCTTGAGGATTGAACTTGTATGACTTGAGTAGGTTATAGTTTGAATAATAGCTTGAAAGTTCCAGTAACAAGGTTAACCTTTTCAACTAGATTCCTCACTTTTTATAGTGTTCTTTTGAAAATTTGCCCGTTGAAGAGATAGATTAATTTTCAAAAGACACTTGTGGTCGCTTGGCTTTGTCTTGTTGCGCTTCTTGGAATTGACATTTCTCGTATGAATGAGTCTTCACTTTTCGTAGTTCGACACAGAGCAGAGCTTCCTATCGTTTATTCCTATTGCACGCTTCGGGGATCGAGCACTTTAAGAAAGACAAGATGGAAGTATTACTTGTTTAAGTAATTTTCGACTTTCTCGGCAACGGATCTCTTTCAGCTTATCTCGACTTGACCGCATTTCCTTGACTTCCCACGTGACTTCGAGTCGCCAATCATTGATGACTCATCCGCTACTTCAACTTGAGACTTGGCTATCTTGAGTTGACTTGATCGACACTTCACTCACCGCATCTCACCGCACCTTCAACGAGTTCATGTCTTCTTCTTTGTAGGGTCAGAACGAACAGAGCTGACAAACAAACTGAACGAGTTTGATTAGCGCTCGCTTGTGTTCGCTTATTGCTTAATGAACATAAACGAACAAGAAAATTTGTTCGCTTATGTTCTTGAACTGCTCACGAACATGTTCATTTAGTGTTCGCTTGATGTTCGCTTATTATTTATTTTTTTAATTATTAATTATATATTTACCGCTATATAAAAATAAGTTTATTTTAGTTTAATATTACAACCTATTTACATTTACGATCATCATAATGTTCATTTAATTTGAGTTGAGTGTTCATGAATAAGGTGTATTTAACTTTTTTATACACATGTTCATATAGTTGTTCATGAACAATTAATGAGCATGTTCGTGAACCGCTCGAACGCTCGCGAACATGTTCAATATTAAACAAACGAATACGAACAGCTTTTTTAAAATAAACGAACAAACATGACCAACCCTCGCTCGCTCGCTCTGCTCGCTTACAACCCTACTTCTTTACCACACTCACCGCTTCTCAATGAGTCTTCCTTCTAGTCTCCAAATGACTTCTTGCAAATTTTGGCATAGCCGACTTAACTCAACTCCTGACTCAAATTTATCTATTATAATACAATTTACAACAAAGATGGGGTGCCAACTTTCTATTCTAAGTTTTACATGGCATTCATCAAAATCTAAAAATTAATTTCCCAACATTTATATATTAGAAATAAAGATAAAATAAACTAATCAATACAATTGAAATGGTCAATAAATTAAAATTGAAAGAAAAGTCGCATGTCTATATCATACAAATTATTAAACGACGATTCATTTTCATACTAGGCAAATTATATATTAATGACAAAGGGAAAATAAAAATATGAAGAAATATAAGTAATCTACAATATAATATTAGTACATATTCAATCAATGTTGAATATTCACTTATTGGAGATCTGATACATATAGTCATTGCATACTCAAACATAAATGAAAGCACCTTGTACCACATTCAATTGAAATTTATATTTAAAATGCATGAAATAATTATTAGTATTTGATGGATTAATAAAATATTTAAGTACTTCAAATATTATTAATACCTTGTGTCTTTTTCAAAATCTTCCTCCTTAGATTTATTGCAAGTGACATTTTCTTTATGAATGCTTTTTTTTCTGCTTTATCAATAATTTATTTGAATTAATAATACATATCACGTTCTTATCCATAATCCCACCTCTCCACTTTCTTTCTTTTTTTTTATTTATGGGAAAAATATCTGTTTCTCTCTTATAATGTAGAAAGAAGATAGAAAAGGTCCTATTTTACTGATACAACAAATTTTATATGAATCGCTGGTGTCTCGCCACTTTTTTAATGCTTTGGGCTTTGGCACTGTAATCCCGTTGGGTAGCTTTTCTGTCCGACTCCATTATTGATTGTTACGAGTAAATAAAAATTAGTTAATATACTACACAAGTTAATTATAGATTGTGAGTACATGTATAACATTGTTGATATGATTGTTTTAACATTGGTTTATTATATAATTTACTTTTAGTAAGTATAGATCATAATGAATTATTAACTAATTGTTTATATAACTCAATCTAAGAAAACTTAAACACATTATATAACTATATAGATATTATGTTTATTTTACAATCAAATTTTCTCTTGTTTGGTTTTGATGGTTGGTGACGCCTTTTTTTTATTATTTTTATTGTTTTCTGCATTAGATGCATTATTGTGAAGCCCTCGATTTTTTTTATTATTCGAACATGTACTTATATCACGATCGCCTTTGTACTATTTGACAATTCTACCGCTTGATTTGACGGGTAAATATTAATGATAAATACATTTCATCTTTAATTTCTCTTATTTATTTCTTGTGATCATAATCGTTATTAATTTTATTTCACATTTATGATCACTTGGTTGATCATCATTATTATTACTTGTGTATTTTTTTTTGTCACCTTAGAATTTTAAGAGACTAGTTATTTAGAGATTTATGCCTTATAGAATTAAGAATTCGATTTAGATTAAATGGTCATGAGACTTATAAGTGATCAAGGAGATCACTAATTATTTTGGAGATTGATATTGTTCACCTATTATCATCAATTTTGGGACATAAAAACAAAATATGGAAATGCCACAAATACCCCTTAAGGGACGGCCATGATGGGTATTTTTAGTGTAGAAATATCTCTCAACTCTTGTACACATACACCTTATGTATTCATCTTGTGTATTAATACACCATTAATTCAAATCTTATACACAATACCTTATACACCAATTCTTTATTATAAACTTACCCAACATGTTGGAGGCTTCCCAACATTCCATGCCAACATCCTCCTCAATCCCTTCAATTTCATCCTCCCATGCAAGACCACACCTTGACCAAGGTCCTTGTCCTCATGCAAGCTACACCTTTCAAGCCTTGAACAAAACAAAATTTGTCTCCCTCCCCTCTCTCATTGTGAACGGCCAAGGGCCATTTTGATGATCAAAAATTGTTCAAAATATCATTTTTATCAAACTCATTCATCATTCAAGCATTTTCTCCAACTTCTCTCTAACTTCTCTCTAAAAATCATTCACATCTTCAAATCTTCAAACACCAACTCTTCACATCTTCAAATCTTCAAACATAAGTTCTTCATATCTTCAAACATACCTTCTTCTTCATATCTCCAAACACTTAACCAAAATTTCAAGAACCCCTCTTCTACTTACAATAAATTCAACACCCCTTCAACAAGTAAGTAAAATTTCTTTTTCAATCCATTTTTGATATCACCTAACTTATCTCTTTCACCTTCTAATTTAAGTTTGATTTTTGATTTTGAGATATACTTAGAAGACTTGGAAGATACTAAGAGTCTCACCATCACCTTGAAGAGGACTTCTAGACTTGAAGAAAAATTTGAAGAATTTGACTACAAGGTAAGAAATGGGATTTTTGGTACCTTCTTCTTCTTCCCTATTAATTTCGAATTTTAACACCAAAATTATCATTTTGAGGTGGTTAGGGCTGACCTTGGAGCTTTGGTTAAGAGGTGATTAAGTTCTTAAGAGACTATCAAATTTTGACTACAACTTTCAACTACACAAGGTAAGTGTGGTGCCTTTGGCCTATTCCTTCTCTTTTCCCTCCTTAGTTCAAATCTTCATTTTCTAACTCAAAACTCCTTGTATTATTTGACTTAGGGGTTGCCTTAAGTGAGGATTAAAATCCTCAAGGTCTAGTGAACACCACTTTACACCAATCAACCGAACAAACAAGGTGGGTGGAAAAATTCTTTCAACTTCTAGGTGTTTTAAATTGAAAATATGCATGTAGTATTTTGTTATTGAGCACTTGAGATATATATTATGTATTGCATGCTATTTTCTTGTATCAAGTTGAAAAAATTCTCAAGTGTTGCTCAAAAATGCGATTTATCGAAAAATAGACATACACGTACACTTTATTGTTGTACTTGATGAATGCTTGCACGAAATGGATATGTATGTTTATGACTCTTGAAATCTATGTTTTGAATGATTTATAACCTGGAAAAGTCGAGCATAATTGATTAAATTTCGATTTTGGACTTAAAGTGCAAAAATGGAAAGTTGGTGGACTTAATTGCAAGAAAATAAAACTTAAGGGACCCTCTGTAAATTTTCGAGTTTGGGACTGAAATCAGGTTCAAAAATCATGTTAGGACATTTTAATAAAGTTTTAAGAGTTTTTAGATAAATAAAATCAACCCTTAAAAGCCCAAGGACTAGATTGTAAAATTTGAGAAGTTTAAGGGCTATTTTGCAAATTTTGAAACTGTACCAGACCCTAATTTTAAAATTTGAAATTTTAACTCTTAAGGGACTAGAAATAACATATTTTAAGTGTATTCCAAAAATCCAAGTGTTTAGAGCTTGGAAAGTAATTTTATAAGACTTGAGGGACCAAATTGTAAAAGATTAAACTTGAGGACCCAAATGAAATTTCCAGGACTTATACAGCCCATGTACCTGGAAATACTAAATTACCTATAACGTAATTATATTTTGGACCCAAGGTTCAAATTTCATAACAATTGACCCCTAAAAGCCTTAAAGGCAATTATTTCAAAATGGGACAAAAATGAGATTTTCAAAAGTTAAGGGACCTATACTTATGATGTTTTAAAACTATTTTTGTCCCAATATCCCACTAACCTTAGTGACATTTTCCAACTGGAATCACATTAGAAGCCCTTCCGGTTTGTGAGTTCCAATTATTTTAAACTTAGGGCTTGAAATGACAATTTTAACAAATTTGGGGCCAATGTGAGAATTTTATAAAAACTCGACCTCAAAACTTTAAAACCTGAATCTCTGAACAATTTAGAGAATTTAGGAACTGACCTCATAATTTTTCAAGGTCGACATTTATTTATTTAACTTTTAACCCCAAAAGTATCGTTTTGACGAAACGGGCTAATTGTAAATTTTATTTTTATAAGGACCTAACTCAAATTATTTTCTTTTAAAGAAACAGACCTGACCTCTGACTTTAATATTTAATTAAAATATTTTATTTTCTTAAAAATCCTTGACTTATCGGATCGCCTTGACCGACATCACCCGATCGCGGGGCGACTTCCTCGCCTCGCGATTTCGAATCCCAGAAACGGGACTTATGTTCCTCCTAATCCTTAAGATATCGAAGACTACTTATCCTCCCGATAATTATCTTCATCCCAATAACTCCACCAACGCCATAACCATCTTGTGCAATTTTTTTGAGAACTTTTCATGAATCGCTTCCTGAATCAATAATACTCGACGCCGTTGACTACCCGAACGTGTATCAATTTCCTACCCGAGTCAACTTGGTGTGTCGAGCTCACACCGAATGGATACATCGGGATGGAACCGGCAGCTCGGCCGCTATTCCACTCTCCTCGCCCCATCGCCCTAATCCCGCAAATCGAGGGACGGAGTTTGTCCAAGGGAAGCGGGTCGTAGTACTTGAGGTATAATCATGATTATGACGAATCCGAGCCTTGCTAGCTCCAACGTGATTTTGTCTTTGCTTACGAGCGATAAGGTGACAAAAAATTTTGACCATCATAAACGGGAGTTACAAGGAGAACAAAGGAATCGCCGCCCGATCCACACGATTCTCGAGTTGAACGGAACGGTCAAGCGCTACATATCAAGACGCAACTACTAATTGTCTTGCATAGATTGGCACTACACATCAAGACGCAACCCTACGTCTTGCTTGAACCATAGTGCTTGCATGACCACGGTCGCTTTTCTTAAATCGTATAAGTATATTACTTAATATATTTATCACGACGCTTGTGACTATGTGAACACATGTATCATACCTCACGCATTTTCATACAACCGCTTTTCTCGCATTAACTATATATATCGCCACACTCACACACGATCACCCATCCACCGAGATTTATGTCCTCATTCTCTCCTCGCTTTTCTAACCTTTAGATGAAGAGTTCGCCAAGACATCGAACCTACCGCAGATTGAATCCCTATGCTGATGTGGAGCGACATTCCTTTTACTTTTATTTGTTGTTGACTCCCATTTTATTTCTCGTTGGACTCGTAAGTTAATTCGTATAATCTTTTGGGGTTGTATTCGGATACCGCCGCACTTTTAAGATGTAATTTATACTGTGTTATTTTAATTCCGCCGCATTAGACTCTATTTCACTTGGAGTTTTGTATCTTTGGTTTAGACTCGCTGATTTATTTCTGCTTATGATTGATCGCTGTCGTGTCACGCTTGGGGCGTGACAAGATATGGTATCGAGCTCGGCTAGTAAGATGGAAACTTACACCGAAATGACCCGATGATAAGACCCTGATTGTGTTGGGTAGTACCGCGACTTGACTAATTAAGTGTGAAATCGATTTCAAAAATGGCATAGAACCATATTATCGATGTTTAGGTTAAGTTAAAATTTATACTTGGAGAATCCATAGTCATACTTGATTTGACTTAGTTGACTTTTGACCGACTTTCCTTAGTCATTCTTTCCTTGTTCTCCTTATCTTTCCTTTACATCCGCCTAATCCACCTCGCTTTGTTTGACAGATGGAGCCGCATCCCAAACCTGGTGGGACGAATAGAAGCTCGCTTTTGAACGGGATCACTATAAGGCCTTAGAACTTCATTGGCGCCAGCATTCCTTCGGCCGACTCCGAGCCAACCAGAACGACAATGCACTCGTGAACTAGACACCTCCCGACAAAGAGTCAAGAGGAGAAGAATAACCTTACTTCCTCGTTAAAGATCGCGAGGACACCATCCGCGCCGCGAGATCACCCGCTTGATCCAGAACGCCCGGATAATACTTCGCGAAGAAGATGGAACGTGCTGGCGAAGGTCGCACGGTGGAGAATGGAGGCGCACATGTCAAGAGACACCATAGACGCCATGAGGAGACCATCAACAAACAAATGCAGTGATCGAGACCTCACGCATGCCTTAACCCGGGATGTCGGGATGTCGCTGAGGCCGCCTTAGCAGCCTAATGCGCCATCAAGCACCGCCCGAGTGTAACCAATGCCCGACCTCGAGGCCGATAATGAAGAGGATCCCGAGGAAGATCCTCAAGAAGACTCTCAAGAGGATCCCGATGAGGATCCAATGGAAGATGAAGAGCCCGAGGCGCTTGAAGCCGCCCCACTCGATGATGCTCCTCGGACTAGAACAAAGGGGCTAGATTTCGCTAATCGGCCTACGTCCGAGGTGCTACCTCACCGACAAGTTCCTGCTCGACGAGGCCGCTAGTGATGATGACGGCCACCTCACCGAATAGATAGCTTTTGTGATAGATAGTATCGCGCATATTACCTTCCCCGTTGTATTTTGCTTTTTGTTGTATCATGATTTCGCATTTACCATCGATTCTCAGAGCCTATTGTATGAACTCCTTTCGATGTATTCAAATTTTCACATTAATGGATATATCTTTTCTACTTGTTCTATGTCTTGTGTACTTATGTTGCTTTCCTTGCGTATAACTTGTTTACGCCGAATATTTATTCGAATCATTCATTTTTGTATCGTAGCTAAACCCCGACATGGCCGAAACCAAGGACGGGAGACCCCGCCGCATACCCCAAAGGAACAATGATGCGCAGCGGATCGGCACCCTCCCCGAATTGCCGCCACCTCCTCCGCCAATCGCAGAGATAACCTAACCGCAATAGCCCCGCAATGCAATGATATTGGTTTTCATGAGGCAACAAGCAGCCTCGCGCCCAACCATGAACCCGCTTCAAGAGACGAATGACCGCACCTTGAGCGGTTTCTACGATTCGACTTCCGACTTTCTTAGAGGAACCGATGACATGAAAGGTAAGAATGGATCGAGAAGATAGAGAATATCTTCAATGCTCTCCAATACTCAGGGAACAAAAGGTTGCGCTCGCCGAGCTTCGATTAGAATCACCGCCGATTGGGGAGAGCAGCTTGAGAGAAAGTGGGAACAGATCTAGTAGAGAGAACTTGGGAAAATTTTCTAGCTCGAATTCCATGAGCAAGACATTCCCTGTGTTGTGAAAGAGGCACGCGGACGAATTTCATAAGTTAAGGCAAGGGAACATGTCTCGGGCCCAATATGAGTCCAATTCCATCGGTTATCCAAATATGCCCGAACAATCAACACGGAAGAGGACAAATTGTATAAGTTCACGCGGACCAAGCCGAACTCCGAAAACAACTTTTGATCGTGAAACAACAACATACTCACCGCAAAGAAAGGCAAACCCTCCGCATTGAGCCGACTTAACCGCATTGGTCGATTCACCAATTGAATAGCCATCAAACAGCTTCCAAAAGGACAAATGTGGGACAACCATCAAGGCCGCCTGTTAAAATTTAGAAGGGGCCAGTTAAGACATAAAAGGGAAAGGACCGATGCAAAGAAAACCGCCAAGTATGTACACATTGCCAAAAACCGACACACCGCAAATGATTGTTGGCGCAAATAGGGGAGATGTTTGCTATGTGGCAAGAATCGCACCAATCAAGGATTGCCCAAAGTACGGGGAATCGCACGAAAAAGTGTCGCCGACAAAGCCGGTAATGGCCAGGGTAACCGGCAAGATGCCTCGCCGAGCATTTGCACTAGCCGGAACATATGCCTATAGGTTCAATAGACGTGGTGGAAGGTACGCTTCTAGTATCTAGCCATTACGCTAAAGTACTATTTGACCCTCGATCAACGCATTCATTTGTCGCACCACATTTTGTACACAAATTGCATGCATGCATGAACATATGCCTATAGGTTTAGAAGATCCACTCCTATGGGCGCAAGCCGATAATGTATACTATCTATAATGCATGGGTTAAAATTGATGAGATAAATTTCCCCGCGATTTGATCTTGCCGCTTATATCCGAATACGACATTATATTGGGAATGAATCGTTGTTCCGACACCATGCACAAATGGACTCGCCATCGCAAGTCCATTAAACTATGTGAACTCGATAAGCCCAAGTGAAAATTTCGGAAGAGCACGAGTTAAGATTGCCCCAATCATTTCAAAGAATGAAAGCGATGGCGCGATCACTAGAGGGGCACAAGGGTACTTGGCGTTTGTAATTAACAAACCTAAGGTTGAGACACAAATTAATCAAGTACCTATAGTATCGAATATACGATGTATTTCCACAAGAACTCACCACCGCCCCTCCGTGATAGGGAAGTTGAGTTCACCATCGAGGTATTACCAGAACCGCCCGACGCTTAACGCCGTATGAATGGCTCCCGCTGAGTTACAAGAGTTGAAGACACAATTACGTGTTCGATGGATGTGGGATTTATTCGACCAAGTACGCCTCCTCGTGGAGCACCGATTATTTGTCAAAAAGAAAGATGGCACATTAAGACTGTGTATAGACTATCGCGACTTAACAAATAGCGGACTATCAAGAACAAATATCCCCTCCGAGGATAGACGAATCGCTTGATCAACTTCAAGGAGCGACGTGTACTCAAGTTTGATTTACAACAAGGATATTATCGCTAAAGATCCGTGAAGAGGACGCTTTCCAAAACAAAGATTTCGCATCGATATGGACACTACGAGTTTGTAGTGATGCTTTCGTCCTGACAAACGCATCAACAGCCAGCATGGATCTAATGCATCGAGTCTTTCAACCTTATCTCGGATCAATTCGTAGTGATATTCATTGATGACATACTGTGATACTCCAAGTCTAAAGAGGAGCATGAGCGCCATCCAAAATTGTTTTAGAGACACTACGAGAGCACAAGCCGTATGCCAAATTCAAAGCAAGTGCGAATTTTGCTTAGTGAAGTCGCATTCTTGGGACACATAGTATCCGACCGGATCACCAGATCCTTCGAAAGTACAGATGGTTGAATGGAAACAACCCGAATCAGAATTGAGATCGAAGTTTTCTTAGACTAGCCGATATTATCAAGATTTATCCAGATTTCTCCAAGATAGTTTACCACTCACTCGACCGACCTGCATAAGTCAAGTTTGAGTGGAATGACAAGTGTGAGGCTAGTTTCAAGAGTCAAGAAACGACTTACTACACCCAGCCTTAGCCCTTCCAAAGGGAATGTAAAACTTTGTCGCCTACATAGTGACGCATCAAAGGAAGGACTAGAGCAAGACTCATGCAAGAAGGAAAGGTCATTGCTTACGCATCACGGAAACTCGCCGTATGAAGCCAATTACCCAACGCATGACTTGGAATTGGCAGCAATAGTGTTCGCGTAAAGAAATGGAGGCACTATCTCTACGGAGCAACATTCACGGTTTAGCATACGCACTATAAGAGCCTAAAGTATCTATTCTCTCGTAAGGAACTCAATTTGAGGCAACAGAGATGGATGGAGTTAATAGAGGATTATCACTTTGATATTCAATACCATCCCTAGAAAGCTAACGAGTAGCCGACGCCTTGAGCAGTAAAGGCGAGTTTAGCTAGACTAATGATTCGAGAGTGGAGATCATTAGAAGAATTGAGCACTTGAATCCGACGAGAACCAAGACTTCAATTTCATGTGCTAATATTTTAGTTAAACCCGATCTATCAACAAGATCAAAGTAACACAGGGGATTGACGTGCAACTTCAAAAACTAAAAGAGAAGATACTCAAAGGAGAAAGATCAATTCTCGCACAGAAGATGGGATCACCGATTTCTAATAGAATTTGTGTACCGAGTGATGAGCAACTTAGGAATAGAATCCTCTCGTAAGCACACCGCTCGAAATACACTATACATCCCGGAGGAAACAAGATGTATAAGACTTGAAACAAAGATTATCGTGGGTAAACATGAAGAACTGTAGCAGAGTTCGCTAAGTAGATGTTTGACTTGTCAACGAGTAAAAGTTGAACACCAACGACCATCCGGTTTATTACAACCGCTGAGAATTCCCGAGTGGAAATGGGAACACATAACGATGGACTTCGTGACGGATCTACCAAGGACTAGACGAGGCGATGATGCTATATGGGTAGTCGAGACCGACTCACGAAATCGCACATTTCTTACCCATAAAGAAAACCGACAAATTGCGTAAACTTGCGCAAATTTACATCCGAGAGATCATCCGACCGCATGGAGTGCCACCGACATAGTGTCGCATCGAGACCCGAGGTTTGTCTCCGCATTCGGAAATGCTTACATGAGGAATTGGGTACTCGCTAAGTTTCAAAGACAAAGAAGACATCCGCAAACCGATGGCCGCCTGAGCAACAATTCAAACTCCTGGAAGACATGTTATGAGCCTCGCACATCGATTTCCAAGGAAGTTGGGATTCGCACTTACCATTGGCCGAGTTCGCTTATAATAACAGCTTATCGACCACGATTGGGATGGCACCCTACGAAGCCTTGTATGGACGAAAGTGTAGATCCCTCTACACTGGGAGATTGATGACCAATGGACTCCAAAGGAGAAACTAAGTCACCTCGATTCCAAAGGTCGACTTAGTTCAGAGGCCATGGAGAAGGTCAAGTTGATCAAGAACGGATCCATACAAACTTGAGCCGCCAAAAGAGTTACGGGACAAGAGGAGAAAGGACTTGGAATTTGAAGTCGAGACGAAGTATTTCTCGATTTCTGCCACGAAAAGGATTGATCAATCCAAGGAAAGGAGGCAAATTGAGTCCGAGATATATTGACCTTACAAAATTTTGCAGGATCGGAAAGTTGGCCTACGACTTGAAAGTTACAAAGACAAGATGCGGAACGCACGATGTATTCCATGTATCAAGCGTTGAAAAAGTATCAACCGTATCCCGAGCATATCATCACTGTGATGCTCCTCCTCTAATGGAGAATTTATCTTACACCGAGGAACCAATCGTAATCATTGACCAGATACGCTACCAACAAGAGAGAGATTCCAATGGTTAAAGTTGTATGGCGGAACCACAACCGAGACGAAGACGCAACATGGGAGATGGAAGAAGACATGAGGAATCAATACCTTAACTATTCTCAAGAGAATTTGGGGACCAAATTCTTTTAAGTAGGGAGAATGTGAAGCCTCGATTTTTTTTATTATTCGAACATGTACTTATATCACGATCGTCTTTGTACTATTTGACAATTCTACCGCCGCTTGACGGGTAAATATTAATGATAAATACATTTCATCTTTAATTTCTCTTATTTATTTCTTGTGATCATAATCGTTATTAATTTTATTTCACATTTATGATCACTTGGTTGATCATCATTATTATTACTTGTGTATTTTTTTTTTGTCACCTTAGAATTTTAAGAGACTAGTTATTTAGAGATTTATGCCTTATAGAATTAAGAATTCGATTTAGATTAAATGATCATGAGACTTATAAGTGATCAAGAGATCACTAATTATTTTGGAGATTGATATTGTTCACCTATTATCATCAATTTTGGGACATAAAAACAAAATATGGAAATGCCTCAAATACTCCCTTAAGGGACGGCCATGATGGGTATTTTTAGTGTAGAAATATCTCCCAACTCTTGTACACATACACCTTTATGTATTCATCTTTGCGGTATTAATACACCATTAATTCAAATCTTATACACAATACCTTATACACCAATTCTTTATTATAAACTTACCCAACATGTTGGAGGCTTCCCAACATTCCATGCCAACATCCTCCTCAATCCCTTCAATTTCATCCTCCCATGCAAGACCACACCTTGACCAAGGTCCTCGTCCCATGCAAGCTACACCTTTCAAGCCTTGAACAAAACAAAATTTGT
The DNA here is from genome assembly GCA_016081115.2 of Rehmannia glutinosa. Taxonomy (NCBI): domain Eukaryota; kingdom Viridiplantae; phylum Streptophyta; class Magnoliopsida; order Lamiales; family Orobanchaceae; genus Rehmannia; species Rehmannia glutinosa. Next base: position 34,077,642 of record CM071924.1, on the reverse strand, counting down.
CTCCTCCCCTCTCTCATTGTGAACGGCCAAGGGCCATTTTGATGATCAAAAATTGTTCAAAATATCATTTTTATCAAACTCATTCATCATTCAAGCATTTTCTCCAACTTCTCTCTAACTTCTCTCTAAAAAATCATTCACATCTTCAAATCTTCAAACACCAACTCTTCACATCTTCAAATATTCAAACATAAGTTCTTCATATCTTCAAACATACCTTCTTCTTCATATCTCCAAACACTTAACCAAAATTTAAAGAACCCCTCTTCTACTTACAATAAATTCAACACCCTTCAACAAGTAAGTAAAATTTCTTTTTCAATCCATTTTCGATATCACCTAACTTATCTATTTCACCTTCTAATTTAAGTTTGATTTTTGATTTTGAGATATACTTAGAAGACTTGGAAGATACTAAGAGTCTCACCATCACCTTGAAGAGGACTTCTAGACTTGAAGAAAAATTTGAAGAATTTGACTACAAGGTAAGAAATGGGATTTTTGGTACCTTCTTCTTCTTCCCTATTAATTTCGAATTTTAACACCAAAATTATCATTTTGAGGTGGTTAGGGCTGACCTTGGAGCTTTGGTTAAGAGGTGATTAAGTTCTTAAGAGACTATCAAATTTTGACTACAACTTTCAACTACACAAGGTAGTGTGGTGCCTTTGGCCTATTCCGTCTCTTTTTTCCTCCTTAGTTCAAATCTTCATTTTCTAACTCAAAACTCCTTGTATTATTTGACTTAGTGGTTGCCTTAAGTGAGGATTAAAATCCTCAAGGTCTAGTGACACCACTTTACACCAATCAACCGAACAAACAAGGTGGGTGGAAAAATTCTTTCAACTTCTAGGTGTTTTAAATTGAAAATATGCATGTAGTATTTTGTTATTGAGCACTTGAGATATATATTATGTATTGCATGCTATTTTCTTGTATCAAGTTGAAAAAATTCTCAAGTGTTGCTCAAAATGCGATTTATCGAAAATTAGGACATACATGTACACTTTATTGTTGTACTTGATGAATGCTTGCACGAAATGGATATGTATGTGTATGACTCTTGAAATCTATGTTTTGAATGATTTATAACCTGGACAAGTCGAGCATAATTGATTAAATTTTTGATTTTGGACTTAAAATGCAAAAATGGAAAGTTGGTGGACTTAATTGCAAGAAAATAAAACTTAAGGGACCCTCTGTAATTTTCGAGTTTGGGACTGAACTCAGGTTCAAAAATCATGTTAGGACATTTTAATAAAGTTTTAAGAGTTTTTAGATAAATAAAATCAACCCTTAAAAGCCCAAGGACTAGATTGTAAAATTTGAGAAGTTTAAGGGCTATTTTGCAAATTTTGAAACTGTACCAGACCCTAATTTTAAAATTTGAAATTTTAACTCTTAAGGACTGGAAATAACATATTTTAAGTGTATTCCAAAAATCCAAGTGTTTAGAGCTTGGAAAGTAATTTTATAAAACTTGAGGGACCAAATTGTAAAAGATTAAACTTGAGGACCCAAATGAAATTTCCAGGACTTATACAGCCCATGTACCTGGAAATACTAAATTACCTATAACGTAATTATATTTTGGACCCAAGGTTCAAATTTCATAACAATTGGACCCCTAAAAGCCTTAAAGGCAATTATTTCAAAATGGGACAAAAATGAGATTTTCAAAAGTTAAGGGACCCATACTTATGACGTTTTAAAACTAATTTTGTCCCAATATCCCACTAACCTTAGTGACATTTTCCAACTGGAATCACATTAGAAGCCCTTCCGGTTTGTGAGTTCCGATTATTTTAAACTTAGGGCCCGAAATGACAATTTTAACAAATTTGGGGCCAATGTGAGAATTTTATAAAAACTCGACCTCAAAACTTTAAAACCTGAATCTCTGAACAATTTAGAGAATTTAGGAACTGACCTCATAATATTTCAAGGTCGACATTTATTTATTTAACTTTTAACCCCAAAAGTATCGGTTTTGACAAAACGGGCTAATTGTAAATTTTATTTTTATAAGGACCTAACTCAAATTATTTTCTTTTATAGAAACAGCCCTGACCCTCTGACTTTAATATTTAATTAAAATATTTTATTTTCTTAAAAATCCCTTGACTTATCGGATCGTCTTGACCGACATTAATACCCGATCGCGGCGACTTCCTCGCCTCGCGATTTCAAATCTGAATGGACTTATGTTCCTCCTAATCCTTAAGATATCGAAGACTACTTATCCTCCCGATAATTATCTTCATCCCAATAACTCTACCAACGCCATAACCATCTTGTGCAATTTTTTTGAGAACTTTTCATGAATTGCTTCCCAAATCAATAATACCATCGCTTTGGTTGACTACCCGACACGTAATTTCGCCGAAATCAACTTGGTCGAGATCACCCGAACGGATACGCTTGGATGGAACCGGCAGCTCGGCCGCTATTCCACTCTCCGCCCCATCGCCCTAATCCCAATCGAGGGACGAGTTTGTCCAGATCAAGTGTCGTAGTGACATGAGGTATAATCATGATTATGATACCTTGCTAGCTCCAACGTGATTTTGGAACCGGCCATCATGAACGGGAGTTACAAGGGGAGAACAAAGGAATCGCCGCTATTCCACTTTATTTGTTGTTGACTCTTCATTTTATTTCGTGACTACGAATCGTTAAATCGATAAGATATTACTTAATATATTTATCACGACGCTTGGGGTTGTAACACATTCATACTCACGATACAACCGCTTTATTAACTATTAAGATGTCCACCGATTTATATTCCCTCCTCGTTATTTTAAGAGTTCCGAACCGCATTGACATTCCCTTTATTTGTTGTCGACATTTTATTTCTGGAGTTTTGTATCTTTGGTTTAAGATGTAATTTATACTGTGGTTATTTTAATTCCTTCCGCATGACTTTATTTCACTTGGAGTTTTGTATCTTTGGTTTAGATTGATTTATTTCTGCTTAAGTGATTGATCGTTGTCGTGTCACGTCTGGGGCGTGACAATTATAAATAATTCATCGTGATTTTACACGCTAAAATTTGATAACCTAAGTTTTTGCATTAATAAAAAAATAGAATCTAAATCATGTTAAATTGTATATCCGTTATTACAAAAAAGTGAAAAACAATATAGATAAAGATTAATGAATAAAGCTTGATAACAAAATATATTTTTTTCAAAAGTTTAGTAATGATTTATATTTCACTAATCTTAAAATTAATTATTTTTTATGGATATTTGCAAAACTCAAAAGTGAATATAGAAATCCTCCTATATATTTATTCAAATCAAACTAAATAAATTGATCTAATCGTATTTTTATCTTCATTTAGTTATAAAATCATACTCTTGTTTATTTTGGTAAATGTATATAATTATTAAGAAAATTAAAGAAAACCATTATAAATGTACATTTTACATAACACTCAACTTTAAATAACTAAAATTATCTTATATGAAGTCTTTTATATATGCTTATGACATACGGTTGAAAGCTCTCAGATCTAGTTTAATATGAAATTAATATTATTTAAAAATTCAAAATATTCTAAGAATTACAATTAAATGAAAGCATATAAGAAGAATTTTTGGAATACAAATAGACACTAATCATATTATCAAAAAAATAAAACAAAATCAATATAGAAAAATACTTAATTGCCCTTAAAACTAACTTTATTATAAGGATATTTTTGGTAAATCAAATTTTTCAAGAAACCTTCAAACTCATCCACACTTTTATAATAAGTATATACTAAAGGAAAACAATAATCAAACTCGAACACGAGTAAACTTTGAGAAAATATATATGATGAAAGTCTAGAATTTGATTCATCTCATCAAACTTGCAATCGAATATCAACTAATTGATCATGCTAAGTTAATAAATATAACAAACATGTAAAAATAAGCTTAGATCTGATAACTCACGATTCATAGATTAGGCTATCCCAACATAATTTGCTATTTTCATCAAGCCAAGGGTAGATAATACATCTCTCGATTCATATCTAACCCCTGCAGTAAATTTAGTCTAGAATAATATCTTTCGATCTCAATTCTTCCCTCAAAACAATCAAGAGTTGGTCAAACAATTAATCAATAAGTAAAATAATTTATTTAGGAAAACAAATCAATTAGTCAATACTCATGCTTGTTTGTTTGAATCAAAGCATCCTAATCCTAGAACAAGGAAATTAGTTCATGCTTGGGGATGGGGTCATAATCTCAATTGAATGAAAGAAAATAATCATAAACATTATCACGCAACAACAATAATCACCCAACAATTGAAATCAGATAAAAGAGATGAAGAAATATTATGCTTTGATTAAGCAAAAATAACTTCAATGGAAAACCTAAGCAATCCCAATGTTGAATGGAAGAGAAAAATATCAAAAACTAAAGTCTAAAAGTGCTAAGTATGAAAGTGCACGAAATTATGGATCCTCAAGTGCTATTTATAAGCCTAAGCCCTATACAAGGTGGAAGAATCCAAAAGGAAAAGGAAAATCGAATAAAAATTTAGAAAATTCGGCTGGTATGCGTCCCGCAGCAGCTCCCCTGACGCATGCCTTTACGCACCGCGCACCGCCGCATCCGCGCGCCCTTTGTGCTCCTCGGTTGGTGCGTGGCACGCACATTCACGCTAAGCTTGACGCTATGCCCTTATTTTTCACCATCAGGTCACATGCGCATCAAGCAAGACCATTACGCCGCATGCACAACTTTGATTGCCCGACCATTGTTTGCCGTAATGCCCGCTTTTGATCGCTTTAGCCCATTTTCAAGGTTTCTTTTTACGAAAACCTACGAAACAAATAAAACACCACAAGTGTGATACGCGACACTATAAAATGGGACGAAAAGACATAAAAATACGTACAATCACACACACGAAAAATAGAAATTGCACAAAAATCACACACAAAAGCATGCAAAACAACTCCCCACACTTTAGCCTTTTGCTTGTCCTCAAGCAAATAACAATACCCATAAACTCAAGCAAGAAATATAATGCTTATTTTGAAAATCGATTTCTCCATAACATCAAGTTCCATCTACCTTGGATTATTCCTCATTGATCCCCAACCTTCGCAATAAACTCGCTTGGCTAAAGTTAAACATTTAATCAAAGTGTTTGGCTTTCTTTACTAAATTTTAAATTTGTGTCAAAGTTGCAACACTTATAATCATACATAAATTACACATATACTAGCCATTTTTTTCCGCTAGAACTCCCGAGACATTATTCCACTAGGTGTAAAGTTTGATGTTTTCCAAAGACTCCTAGGTGATTTTCCATACTCATGTTTGAGCCACCGCTTTTACGAAAAGTCAAACATGGGGCTCATAATGCTCCTAGTTACTAAGCACCAACCAAATGGAGTATAATCTCGATTGTTCCATTTTCTTCTTCTTTTTTTTAAAGCCCTATAATGCAATTTTTTTCCTATTTTATAATGTTTTTTTTCCGCAAGGTTAGCAAATTTTGTAACACACATAAAAATAGGTTTTAAATCAATTCACATCAATGAAATCTCATAATTCATACCCCACAACCTGGATTATTTTTAACCATTGCCTAACCTGCTTATCACAAGGGTTAATTCACGACTTAGTCAAATCCTACGATCAAGCTCACAATGTCATTTCCTAATTGAGTCTCAAACTAATGCATCGATTTCAAGTTATTATCAATGACGAATTGTCCCCCCCACACTTAAATCACGCAATGACCTCAATGCGTAAAAAAATGTAGAAGATAAAATACGTCCCCGAAAATTTCCGAGATTGATAAGTAATGTCATAAGTACATCCACCTATGATTCTCGCAAAATTGTTATTGTCTACTACTTGTCATCCCCAAACGGACGGTCAAATCAAGTAGTAAATAGAACTTTGTCCATGTTGTTAAGGGTTGTCATTAAAAAGAATATTAAAACGTGGGAAGCGTGTTTACCGTATGTTGAGTTTGCTTATAATCTTGATGTTCATTCTCGCATTTCACCATTTGAGCTTGTTTATGGTTTTAATTCGCTAACCCCATCGATTTATCACCTTTAATTGCTTCGAGCATGTTAACTTAGATGGGCGTAAAAGCCACTTTTGTTAATCACCGCCATATGAGAAAGTAAGTGCTCAATATCAAACGGGTGAACAGAAAGCAAAGACACCGCACAAGCCAACAAGTATCGTAAAAAGATGGTGTTTGAGTCGGGTGATCGGGGTTTGGGTACATATGCGTCCCAAATGATTCCTCGCCCAACGAAAAGTCCAAACTCGCAGCCACGTGGAGATGGTCCATTCCAAGTGCTTGAGAGAATCAAGGATAATGCTTATAAGATTGACTGGGGTAAGTATGGAATTAGTGCTTCTTTAATATTGTTGATCATAGTCCATTTGATACAAGTCGGATTTGAGGACAAATCCTTTTCAAGAGGAGGAAATGATGAGAATCCATGGACGAAAGACCCTGAATAGTGCCAGCTGGTCCGATGACGAGGGCTCGAGCAAATAAGTTCAAGGAAGCACTAACGGGTTAATTCAAGTCATTCAAAAGGGGAGAGAGTGCATTGCCAAAGGAAGAAGATGTTTGGGTGGTCCAGCTGATTCGCATCATCAACGCTCAAGAGTCCTCCTTAGACCGGAGCAAGTGAAGGATGCCACGTATCACAAGTCATTTTGCCTTTAAAGACCTTTGTAATCAAGACTTTATAAATGCCTTGTATTCTTTTTATCGTAGTTAGTCATTTTTATGTTTTCGATGCCCAAATAAACCTTTAAAGCCATGTCTTAAGTTGTTATTTTGAGTTTAGAATGAGAAGAGGTCAAACGGGACGGAGCAAAGTGCCAACACAAAGTTGGTCAGAAATTCAAACACACGATCGCGTTCACAGACACGGCCGATGTGTCCACAAGCACGACGTGCTCACTACGCCGAGTTTTGGTTCCGAGACAGGGAAACGCCGCTCACGGCCAAGTGCTTTTTAGTTTTGTTCTAGTTTTTGTTTTTTTTTTCCGATTTTTAAGTTATTTCTAGTTGGTTTAGGGTTTGGGATCCTATATAAGCGGTTAACATTTGTTCTTTTTCACCATTTAATCACTTGAATTCATATTTTACTCTTAAACTCGAGTGTTTTTCCAAGTGCTTCAAGATTCAAACTTCTTGTTGCAATTATCGACTTATCGTGCAATAATCCATAATTGCTTGTATGCCTTTCAAGATACCAAGGTTCTTGCTTTTCTAAGCAACGAGTCGAGGTTTCACTAATTTTAACCAAACTAGTGAAGATCTGGTTAACAACGATTATTGTTTGGGTCGTGATGCAAGTTTTTTGCCACGGCTCACATCACAAGCCCACGCGCATGCACGCGCCTACTCGGCCCGCCGGGCCGAGGGTCGAGCCGAGCCCGAGCCCCGTGCCCGTGCCTGTCCCGATCGGCCTATTTTTGCACAAAAATATTTGTTTTTTATTTCGGGAGAAAAAAATAAATAGTTGTAGCTTAAAGCCGAAACTCAGCCTTTAAGATGAAACAGACACCACTATTTTAGTGGTTTGCCCACTACTTGGAGGTTACAACATAATGGCAATTGAAGAGTGTCCACTACCTGAGGTTTCACCACTATCCTCGGGTTACCGCTTTGCAAAGAAAAAGGCCCCTTACCTGGTTGGAAGTCCTATAAATAGGTCGCATTGTAGCCGCTCCTTGCATAAATAATCATTTTCTCATTTTATCTTCTCGTCTTCGCATAGTATATACTCGCCACATTTCAAATATAGAGCCTTGAAATTTATAAAGTGCCGCTTATTTCAAGGACGTAAGTTGTTATATCTTTGGGGATAACACGCCTGCTTCTTAAAGACTATATGGGACATGTTTATCTTGATAGAGTTCTACTCGCCTCACCTTTTTCTCGCACTTTTACATTTCTGCTCCATTGTAATAGATAGCTCTTGTACTTCCGCTTACGTAATAAACCCTTCATTTTCAACAACGCAAGATAAACACTCTTTATGTAAACAATGGCGTCTACTTCAAGGGTTAACATTCCGATCGCTTCCGTCAAGTATTGAGAAGCCGTAAAGGTTTTCTGCATCGACTTCAAGAGATGTCAATCCAAGATATTTTTCTATCTCACTACGCCGAGCCTGGCTAAGTTTCTCATGAGAATCCACCAAAGGTGGAAGAAATGAAACCAACAATGAAAACGTGTTGCTTTCAATGCTTGGGGATAGGGTGACTTCCCCAGGCCTAATACGCCCTAAATGGATTGTCTCGATTCACTATACAATGTGTATACTCAAATGAAAAACTTCCGAAGAGCTCGGGATTCTTTTGAAAAAGAAATAATGAACCGAGGACGCCGGTTCCAAGAAGTTCGTGGGTTGGCATGTTTCTAGATTTCAAGATGGTGGATTCTAGAACTCATGGATCAAGTTCAAGAATTGCAATTGATTATGCATGATATTCGTGTCGAAGGAATGCAATTAGATGAAGCTTTTGCAAGTGGCGTGCATGATTGAAAAATTGCCGCTGTCTGGCGTGACTTCAAAAATTATTTGAAGCACAAGCAAAAAGAATAAATCTTAAGAACTAATTATGTGTCTACGAATTGAGGGGGTAATCGCAAATTAGATTCAAGGTTTGAAAAAGGTGTTGTTGATGCAAAGATCAATTTGTTAGAACATACGGTTCTAACAACAATAAAAGAAAACGTGACAATAACTACAAGGAAAGAAGTTTCAAAAACAAAAAGCCATTTACAAGAAATTGTCACAATTGTGGTAAGCCCAACCACATGGCTAAGACTATCGACTTCCTAAAAACCAAAATATAGATAGCTTAATGCTAATGTGGTTGAGCACAATGGTGTGATCTAAGAGTCGATCGAAATGGATCTATTTGCAAATGGGTTTTGAATAAAACCTTGTGTATAATCCAAGAGAGTGGTACATCGACACGGAGCCACTCAACATGCGTGTTCGACAAGGATACGTTCTCTACCTACAACTCTTGTACATGTAGAAAACTTAATATGGGTAATTCTTCATCTTCTGATGTTGCATGTTTTGGCAACGTGGGTTCCTCAAGCTCACTGAAAAGAGCCGCTTTTAAAGGATGTTCTACATGTCCTACAACCAAAGAATCTAAAGGTCGATCCCTTCTTGTAAACCATGGTTTCACATTAATGTTTGAGTCCAAAATTTATTTTGACTAAGTTTGGACAGTTCCTATGAAAATGTTATTTGTATAACGGACTATTCAAAATGAATGTAATGGCATTTCACGTGTAATCGATTCAAGCAAAGAATAAAATTGAGCCTACTTCTATTTATATGCTTGAGTATTCTCGATTTGTGGCATGTTAGATTAGGGCATGTTAATCTAAATGCTATAAAAAGATTAATGAATTTGGAATTACTTACAACATCAAAAATTGATTCTCAAAAGAGATGTGAAATCAGATTGAAGCTAAAATGGCTAAATTACCTTTCCATTATGTGGAAAGAAATACAATACATCTAGAATTGATACATATCGATGTATGTGATCCAAATTTGTGCAAATTAGAGGTGGTAAATAATATTTCATCACTTTTATTTATGTTTGCATAAGATTTTGCTACTTATATTTATTAAGAAGAAAGATGAAACTTTGGAATCCTTCAAAATTATAAAATCAAGTTGAAAATCAACTTGGCAAATTGATTAAAACAATTCGAGTGATAGAGGTGGAGAATATGTTGCACCCTTTGAAGAATTATGTAACCAAAGGGGGAATAATTCATCAACTACTTCTCCATATCAACCACAATATAATGGTATTGTTGAACACAAACACCGAACTTTAAAAAAATTGATGAATGCCATGTTGATTAGTTCTAGGCTACCTCAGAACATGTTGGGGAAGCTATTTTAACAGCAAACCACATTTTAAATAAAATCCCACTTAAAGGAAAAAATAAGACACCTTATGAACTATGGAAAAATCATAAGCCATCTTATAAACACCTTAAAGTGTGGGGGTGTTTGTCTAAGGTAACAATACATGAACCCAAACAAGTAAAAATTGGCCCAAAGATTCGTTGATTGTATTTTTATAAGATATGCATACAAATAAAGAGTGCATATCGCTTCTTGGTACACAAGTTAAAAAATCCAAATATCCTCAAGGTACCATAATTGAATCAAGAAATGCAATATGTCTTGAAAATGTATATCCTTATAAAGAAAGGGTTGAAATGAGTTCTAACAAAAGAACTCATGAGAAAGCAAGTAGTTCTTCACAAGGAAGTGAAAAACAAAGACGAAGTAAAAGGACTAAAACTCGCTACGTCATTTGGTCCTAATTTAGTCACATACTTGTTAGATGGTGAGCCAAGCACAAGAAAAAGAGGCTCTATTTAGTCCGCATGCTCCACTGGTTAAGCTATCAATAGAGAAATGAAATCCATTTTGCAAAATCATACCTGGGAGTTGGTTGATCTCCCCAAGTAGTAAGCCTTTTGGATGTAAATGGATCCTAAAAAAGAAATATAAGGCGATGGAACTATTAATAAATATAAAACTAGGTTAGTGGCTAAAGGCTTCAAACAAAAAGAAGGAAGTGATTTCTTTGACACATATTCACATGTAACAAGGATTGCATCCATTCATGCTTGTTGCATTGCCGCTTAGATAATCTCGAGATTCACCAAATGGATGTGAAAATTTCATTTTTAAATGGTGAATTGGAAGAAGAAATATATATGGAACAACCTCAAGGATTTGTAGCACTGGTCAAGAGAAAAAGTGTGCAAATTAATAAGATCGTTGTATGGACTTAAACAAGCTCCAAAAAAGTGGCATCTTAAATTTGACACAACGATGTTGTCAAACGGTTTTAAAATCAACGAATGTGACAAGTGTGTTTATTCTAAAGGCTCATCAAATGCATTTGTCATGGTTTGTCTATACGTAGACGATATGTTGATCACGGGCGAGTCATGATATAATCATATACACTAAGAAAATATTAAAAAGAAATTTTGACATGAAAAACATGGGGATTGGCCGATATGATTCTAGAATCAAAATTGCGAACATCCGAAGGAATTAGTTTGACACAATCCCACTATGGGAGAAAGTGCTTAAGAAATTCAATGCTTTTGATGGTCCACCATCGAAAACGCCATTGATTTGAGCATAACCGTAGCTAATAAAGTCAACCAAAGAGTCGCCTGAATACTCGAAAGTGATAGAAAATTTGATGTACATTACAAATTGTACACGCCCATACCTTGCCTATCCTGTAAATAAATTGAGTATGTATACAAGCAATCCAAGCCAAGAGCATTGGAAAGCACTAAATAGGGTCTTAAGATACTTAAAGTACACGAAGTTATGATATACACTACTCAAGATACCCCAAAGATTTCAAGGGTATAATGATGCTAGCCGGATTTCGATTCAAAGGACTCTACTCCACTAGTGATATATATTTACTATTGCAGCGAATCGTATCATGGAAATCCACAAAGCGATTTGTATAGCTCGATCCACCATGGAATCTGAGTTTATAACTTTTGCTAAAGTCAAGAAGTCAATGGCTTCGAATTTCTTAGAGGATATTTCATGTCGAAAAAGCCGCTTCTTTGTGATGATTCACCGTGATAGTCAAACTACTATACGGAGAGCACAAAGTAATATGTATAACAATAAGTCTAGACATATCCGTTGTAGACATAATACCGTAAGACAATTGATCTCTAATGGTGTTACAAACTCTCCTCTAAAAAAAAATTCGCCCCTCGAAATTTAGTTAACTTAATTCAAACTTAGATAAATAACGCCCAAATATCATGCTAGAATCTCTTCATCTCATTCCCAAGTTGCCTTGTCCCAACTCAATTGTGTCATAGTAATTGTTATTATAAGCAGATCAAAGAAAGGTAATTATGCGTTCTAATCATATATCCCTCTTAACCAAAACACATATCCTCGTAGAATTGCATTGTTCTCACAAGGTTCCACTTGTCTCAAAGGATGATATATTGTAGTAAAACTTAACTCTATTACTTTAAAATTTTACGAGTTTCTCCGAGATATTTAAAGTGAACCTAATATCCATATCAAAAGTCTCACTATTTCTCTTGTGTACAATTGGGCAAATTGATCTAAACCATATGTCATTTTGCGTAAAGTGTGTAGATTTGGTCAATCGGGTAAAAATAACCCATATCGTGATTTTTACCTTAGTTGATCGCGATTAACTTACAACAAAGTCAATATCTATATGCTCTCAACTTTCATTCGTGAGTATCAAATGTCTTGACAAAAACTGACAACCGCTGGTGCTTTTCCTTAACTTGTTGATATGTCATGCATCTATCCACAAGGTTTTGATAGTTCCTATCATATTCCTCCACCAAAAATACATTTCGCATATCTTGATAAATCTTTGTAACTCATGGGTGAGCGGTGTTCGACGTGACAATGTGCTTATTCTAATATCTTAGTTCTTAGTTATTCATCCTTAGGTATAACCAAATTTCCTTTGTAAAGCTAATGCACCATTAGAAGCTATAATAAATTCATTGAGATTTTCGATTAGATCATGGTTTCTCATCTTGCATAAAACTTATGTCACTTGTGCCTCTTTAATCTTATCTCTAAGACGAGTCTAAGACGAAGTCTTTTAACCATTGATATTGATTTCAATCCACTAAAAGGTGTTACAATCTCGATTCTCAATTTAGTAAACTCTTTCATCAACTATTCTTGTTTTATTGGTCAAATCTCCTTTAAGTTCTTGAAAATATTCTTCACACTTCCTCGCCCTCTAGAACTTCTCAAATTTCCTCATCAATCCGCCATTGGTATTGTCATTGAGGTGTCAAACAGGCCGGCCGAGCTAGCCTGGCCGGGCCAACAGGGCAAACAAACCCAAGCCACTATTTTTGTAGCCCACCAAGAAAACACAAAGAAAAATTTGGGCCGACTGGCCGCCCAATTTTTCGCCTAATGGGTGGAGTTTAAAAGAGTCCGACTCATTTCGGGGTAAGAAAACGTAGCTCACCCGCCCCTATTACTGGCCGACGGGCTGCCACCACCGGTTGAGCCGAAATCGACAACTCTACTTGTCATATCCAAAAAGAAAACTTTCTATAAACCTTATGTAACACTGAGAGTCATAGTATACTCCAAACTTCGTCGCAATCATAGCTCCAATATTAACAACTTCAACTTTAGCCAGTCGACTTATATTCCCATGTGGTAACAACTTCACCACAAATATTACATAGTCTAATCACGACTTAAACTTATTAAAAGTCAATGGTGATATCGAGACCTCAAATCGATCCTAAATAAGCACTACCTCCATTATGTAATCAAACGAAACATTTATCCTTAGTAATGGACACTTGTTTTATTATCAAATAAATCCTTCACATAGTCAATACACTCCATAGATTCATCATTCGCCTTGACAAACATGACTAGCTCTCCTCATAGTGACACTCTAAATTGATAAGTTCTTTAACCAATAATTCGTTATTGCACATTCAACTCTTATAATTCCTTCTGCCGCTATTCTATTTGGTGAATTTGATATCGTGTCGCCTAAATAAAAAGTCCATGGTGAAATTTATAAGTCTAACATGTGGAATTCCAAATATTCTTTTAAAAACATATTATATAGTCTCGAATAACTAAAGACATCGACCATTATCAAATTAAAATATTGGTAACTTACCGCACTATCCAAATATCTCAAACAATTTCTTTTCTTAAACTTCCCACGCTTTTTTCCCGACACAACTGGGGTATAATATTAGCCTTTATTCCGTAAAAATAAATTCATCTTTATATATTGAAACACTATCTCCTTATGTGATACTCTATACTTTATGTGCTCTTACTAAGTTAGTGCATGCCTGGGATCACATCAAAATCTTCCATTCTTATAAAACATAATTCCATTTCTAAATTCTTTCCACAATCTTTTAGTTTTATGACATCCAAAAAATAATTATTGTCTTTTCCAAATGTTATACTAACATCATAACCATCTCAATATATTATCATTAACTCTTGAAAAATGAACATGGCGAAATCATTAATATTCAACTCAAAATTCACTAAAGTCTATCAAAAATATGTGTTACTAGAAATCTATTCATAGTCAATCCTAACATTCCGTGATCGCATATTATTTAAAATGAATTCGTAATTAACCTAATGTATTCTATCACAAGAGTCCCCTGAGTTTGCATTGCCCTATCTATTTGTTTGTAGAATTCATCAATATCTCACAATAGTCTAGTAGTCGCATTCTATCGCATGTGATATGCATCCTGCAATTTAAATCGATCAATTTCATTTTCCCGCAATAGAAATCATATATTTTTGTCAAGTGAGTAATGAAAATAACAAAGAGAAGTGAGTAAAGTAGCAATATAATTTTTGAAAATGTTAATTTGTACCTGCTTTGGAGTTGACATGGCATAGCGGTGGTGGATATAGTCTTTTTATATATTTACTTGGAAATTTTGATTTACTGATTATTATTAGAGTGATACACATTAAAATTACACACACACACACACACACATATATATATATATATATATATATATATATATATATATTCTGAAAGTCTATATTAAGGTAGATGCTCATACCACTTGTAACGCCCAAATTTTGAACTATAAAATACATACATCAATTTTTTTGAATATTGTTTTTAGATAACAAAACATCTCGTTATAACGATTCATTAAATTTTCAAAAGCAATATCTACAACGGAAGCAATCACATGAAACAGTTTAAATAAAATCGATATATACTTATAATTCCAACAAAACATTTGACAGAGAAGTACTTTTGAAAAATCCATGTACATGCATATAAATATAGATGCACACATTTGTTTTGTACGAGAAAATCGACTGATAAGCATTATCCATTCAAAATTCAATAGTAATAGCAGAAGCAAATTATAAAGTACAAAAAATTTAAATATTTATTTATTTCTAATAAATTCGTGATATCTACTAATTTACAAAAATATCAGTTTAAGTCTATTTACATAAATAAGCTTTAAAAAGTCAACATTTATCATCTCAAATTAAAAATTCCTAGAAGTTGAAAATTTATTCTCAATACCAATCAATTATCCATACTAAGTCTATCAGCGTAAATAAGTACTTAGAAAAATCGTAATTTATTTAATAATTTCCTATTCAATTCAAAAACATTAAAAAGGAAAAATATAAATATTACTCCAGTAGTTTCATAGGCCATCAATTTTCCACCCTAAGTCTAGCATCATAGATAAATATTTAGAAAATCATAATTCGTTAATAATTTCTTATTTAATTGATTAACAACATTTAGAAATAAAGACATTACTCCAGTAGTTTCATAGGCCAACCTTTATCCACCTCTAATAACCATCACCGACTCCTTAACCTAAAAAATGGATTATGATTGGGGTGAGTGTCACAGCTCAGTTGGGTTAACCAAGCTAAAAACAAAGTAATTCACAATAACATGCTATAGCAATCCAATAAAACATAGCAGTCATTTTTGAAAATCATAGACATAGACATAAATCGCACTACAGGGGTTCCACCCGAGGGATACATCGACCCCGACCTCTTGAGTCCCTAACGACAGTAGGCGTCTAGAGCAACTGTACAACATATCATTTAAATAATAAGCATTTCACAAAGACAATAGAGAGTTGAGAAAACAAACCCTACTCGAAACGTTACTTGAAAAATAGTAGAATGATTTGATGCAATATTCCTATTAAACTTCAAAGCTCGTTGTCCTCGCCGCCTAACATGGATAAATATACATCTTAGTTCCTAGAAGTAACAACTTAAGTATTAACCTCAATCTCGAAGTACTTAAATAATTGGTTTCGACATTCGTAGGTTATGTATTTTCCTAAGGGTTAGGGTTCAACTTGGTTTGAAAGATACTAAATCTCTCCGCCGTTGGGGTTGAGATTATTTTCTCATAAACTATATCTTTGGAGTTATTTAACATTTTTATAGTAGATAATAGACTCAAAAATAGATATTATATAAAAATTTGGAACATTCTAAATGTTTAGCTATGAGTTTTGATTTTGTGAAATCGAAATTGTTGTAGCATTAAATCTTGCATAGCTATGGATGAAATATTATATTTAAATAAATATAGCACTATCTAATTTAAAAATTTAACAACGTATAACATACATACCATAGTAAAACATATCCAAAAATCGTAATAATTGGAATTCGTTAACTTTAGGTTTTGAATTTCATAAACTGAAATTTTTGTCATAGCTAAAATTGTAACATTTTTGAAACTAGTTAATATTTAACTAATATAAGTTGGAATGATATGATATTTTGGCACTCGGTAGTATACATTATAGTAAATAACATATCAAAAATTCAAATATTTTGAAAGTCTTTATTCATGGTTTCTTGAAATTATAAATAAACAACATAGTACATTCAAGATTTGGAAAGCATGAACTAAATTTCCATATAAAAAAATACAACTCAAAAGTATATGAAATTTTAACTGAACATTATCTATGTATGCAAACATAACATAGTAAAATTAACTAAATTCATATATGTATAAATAGGATTTTGGATTTTCTAAAATGAAAATAGGGAACAACATAAATTCCTCGCATCTTAGTTTGAAAATTCAATAACTACAAAAGTACTCATAGGATTACTACATAGTAAAGTATCGGAAAAATTGATTATATATCTTGGATTTATGAATTTAGAAGGAAATTACCTTAGAAATTGTGAATGAAAGAGGAAAGACAATGGAGGGATCATGGCATTGAAGAAAACTTCGTTGTTATTGTGTGGCGATGATGGAGGATGTTATAGCCAAAGACAGAGAGCCGGACCTTTAATTTTTTTTTTTTGTCCTTTCTAAAGTGGTATAGTCAAACCCTAATAACAAAAAACTCTTAATATAATTACCCTAGCTTGTTTCCCAAATGCCTTAAGATTCCTCACGGGCTATATAATTGGATAATCAATCGAATAATAATATACCAATCGGTGGTCGGTAGTGAAAGATGGCAAAACTTTAATTAACGATTTCATTGTTTTTTGGTTTTTGATGACTGAGATGGATCTGATGGAATGGTAGAAATCATCTTCGTAAATTTTTCTTTTGTTGTAAAGATTCGTATTCGGGGGATTTTGAATTGTGCAATGAATTTGAATTTTGGATTTATTTATTGTATTATATTAATATATTATATTTCGAGTTTTTAATTATTTTTGCAAAAAATGTATTGTAATTATTTGAAAAGACAACGGAGTTTAGCCGGTGTATTTGGTGGTACTAAATAGTTCTTTTAAAGTAATAGACAACGGTGATCCACTGTTGTCGTTAAGGAAAAATAAAGTGTTGTAGATATCTGTCTTATTAAAGATGGAGACAAAAGACAACTATTTTCCACCGTTGTCTAATTAAATGAAACACAACAGTTATGTACAATGGTTTTCCACCGTTGTCTAATTAAACGATACACAACAGTTATGTACAACAGTTTTACAGCGTTGTCGTTGACATTATTAAACAACGGTGAATAATTGTTGCCAAATCGTTGTCTTTACATTATTCGACAATGTTTTCGCATAATGGTGGACAACCGTTTGTCCTATACTACAAAGACAACGGTCTAATCGTTGTCTTTGAGTGGCCTCTTCCACAACATAGATATCCACAATAGTTGTTTTTTCCAAAACGACAACAAAATGAATTATTTGTTGTCTATTAGCATTTTTCTTGTAGTGAATCGCTGCCTAACCATTCCTCAATATGCTCATCACCTTCCCTATCATTTGACCAAGTAAATATGTGACCATGGAACGACAAATCCACCATCCCCATTCTTATCACAAGCCTCCATGATATCGTTGAAATCACCACCAATAATCTAAGACGGTCTCATTTTCCTTTAGCTTAAATCAAATATGCCCATTGATCCTTCGCACACCTGGATATCAACACTAGCATAGATAAAATCACCCATAAGGACTTTGTGTTGACTTCAACTTCCATCTCAAAGCAAAAATTATTAGCTATTATCCTGTCCGACAATAATCTTAGGAGACCCAAATACTAACATACCTCCACTCATCCCCATAGATCAATACTCGACCACCTATCATCACACTTCAAATTCCTTACAAATAGTTTTAATAAAAGCTTTCTTCTTCCTCGTTTCACATAAAAAGAAAATATATGGGAATTGGAGTCTAAGGATCTCCTTAATTTGCGGAATTGTAGAGATGCATCCCACTCATCTACCGTTCCAAGAGCATAGCTTCATCTAATAATTTGGGGCCAATTAGGGCTGGCTTCCTCCACCTCAACAATCACCTCCGCTTTATGTGTGCTCCATTTTTTGTTTTTTAAATTTATCTGTAGAAATCGATCACTATCTTCCTCTTCATCCATGAGTTCAAGCCTTCTTTTACTACCACTCATCCCTATAGATGAACTTGTAATCCCCATCATTTGCACTTCATTTTCTTTCCCACTCGTACACTTCTTTCTGTATCTGGATTTCCCTTTAGGATTTTTGGTAGAATTTTTTCCAATCTTAATCATCTTATTCTCAATCTCCTCTAGGGGTATTCTATTGATACTACTAGATATGGGTATATCAAATAACTGCTCCAATACTTCATCCACCATGGGGTCGGATAAATAGTGCCCATTTTTTAGAAAGTACAACTACGCATAATAATATCCACAATTGACTAAGATTTAACGGAACCGAGTGAACGATATTTTTTTTTCTTCAAAGAATAATATATCTAACTTAAATAAAAATTCCATCATCCATAAATAATTGAAATAAAACTAAAACTACATTTTATAAATACGATAAATTAAAGAACCAACATCGTTCAAGAATTTCTACTACTAACGAAAAATTTGAAAATAAACAAGCTATCATGATCAATTCACCGCGCCGCCACGACGGACTCCTCAACCTGAAATGTTAAATTATTGGGGTGATTTATCGTCAACTCGATCGAAACAATTGTTCAAGTCAAATACACATGCATAATAATTAGCATAAACATTCATGAAAAAAAAAATCATAGTCTCACGTACAGTTTAGTACAAATAATCTCAAAGTCTCGTGTACAATTAAGTACAAATAGTCTCAAAGTCTTGCGTACAATTAAATACCAACAGTCTCAAAGTCTCGCGTACAATTAAGTACAAATAGTCTCAACGTCTCGCATCATAATTATCATGAACATGCAACTAATAATTAAAACATGACATTTAAAATAAACAAAAGCAATAAGCCCCACCTTAATATGAAATACGATAAAATAAACGCGTGCTCGCTTGAAAGTCTAGACCTCGTAAGAATTTCCTACAAATAAATAAAGTAAAAAAATAACTTAATAAATAAATTTAGGAAATTTTAGCTTAGGAAAATAAATAAGGTAAAAGAATAAAAATGAACTTGGTTTTGAAAATTAGTATCAAAACTCAAAGGGTTGGCTTGGAAGTGTTAAGGAAAAATCAGGTGATAATGTACTTTCTTTAAATCGGGTATTAAATCCCTCATTATATAAAAATATATTCCCAGCCCCTATCTTCCATCCATCTGTCTCTGGTCTTAGGAAAACAAAAAAAATCACTTTTCTCCCTAAATTCTCAAATCTCTCACCATCTCACTAAACACATTCCTCTCTCTCGCTCACTCGATTTTCCTTTTTTTTTTTTTTTGAATCTCCCTTGCCTTTCTCTCGATTCTCTCTGTCTCAACCCCTCTCACGGTCTCGCTCTCTCACTCTCATTCCCGTACTCTCATCTCATCAATGTGAGAGCATGGCGGCAACGATGTTGGCTCGGGCTATCGATTTTTGGGTTATTAAATTTTAGATTTTTGATCGGCAGCGGGTTTGGGTATATATATATTTTTTGATGGTTCCTGATTTTTGGGTTTTGACAGCGGCGTTTGGATATTGCCGATGGTGTGGTTTTGTGCGATTGACGAAAAATTTCAGGTTTCGGGCTTTGGGGTGGTTCGAAGGTTTCTTATGGTTTCATGGGTTACCGAATTTTGGCTTGGGGGGTGGTTCTGTAGGCAGCTCGTGGTGGTTAGTCGGACGGTGGTTGATGGAGCTTGGGCTGGAAATTTGATAGAACTAAAAGAAAATAATGGGCATTTACCTTTCTCTATGAAGATAAGAGAAATAATGAGAACTTGCAAAGAACTGAAAGCTTACGACTTTGAACGTGAGATTTTTTTTTGAGATTTTGTGTGATAGCAATGGGTATTACGTGAGTTTTGTAGGAGTAGTGGAGTTCATAGATCGGTTGAGGGAAAACGTGGGTTTAGTGTGTTTTAAATAAAGCTAGGTTTGTTGTTAAAAAGATCCATTTGGTTTTATCTAATAATAAAGATAAGGATAAATAAATTTCAAATTTCGAATTTTAACTAAAAATATTTTTTCTGCAGATTTTAAGTCTTCTAGAAACAGGACATGGTCTTTTTTTTTAAAAAAAAAGATAATAAATTTATAAATGGGCCTGTCAATATTATTAAGACTGGGCTTGAAAATGACTAAGACTGGAATTCTATACTGAGCAAAAATTAAAAATCCTAAATATCTAAAAAAATACTAAAACCCAAATTTGGTAAAAATTGGGGTATTACAGATAGTGCCATGCCAGTATCAGTCCCAGTAATCATCATCTAATTACAAACCTTCTCCTCACTTAATCCACTTGGATTCTTGTCCCTAGTCTCCTTATTTATATCAAAGAGAATCATCCAAACAAACAGGGGACCACAATTACTTCTCGAGTAGTCTCCACAATCTTTTTGCCTTACCTTTTCCAAGACTTTTATCCACATGAATGACCTCACTATCCACTGTTTGAATTTTTCTTTGTCTTTCGCGGCATAAAAGCTTTTACCCTTGCTAGGTGAATGATGCATTAGATCCGCTTTAAGCCATTCTCTATATCGCTTCTCTTAGACAACTCTTAACCACATCTTTCTTTCTTAACTCGCAAAATCGATCCGAATGACCAATAATCCCACAATAGTAGCAAATACCCATAAGATTTTCATATTTAAAATCAACCCAAAAGGAAAAATCACCTGCATTTAATGTTAGCCCCTCCGAGTAATGGTTTCTCTAGATTAATGTCCTGCAAAACACTACGATAAATCGCCTTTAATACTCCCCTGTTTTCGAGATGAGGATATCCGATATGGAATTAAACATATTCCCTATCTTAATCCTCGCTTTCGCATTTACACCCAATGGTGGGGAGATTCCAAATCTGCACCCACAAGTTAATCGAGTTAAAACTTTCTTTAGCAAAATCCATATCCACCCCCATTCTTTCAAGAACAAAATTGGTTTTCAAAAGTCCGCATACCGACCTTTCAAAACCTTTAATTTATCATCCTCGAGTTGAAAAGCAAATTGGAAGAGATTGAGGCCCAACTCCCCGATTTGAAAGCCCTTCAAGTATGCCATATAAGCGTGAGAGTATTTCGAGGCGAGAAAATTAGTTTTCTTTTCTCCATGAATCCTTCCGACCAAGATATTCTTCCATTCCTTAATACTTTTAGCAACATACCCCTCTTCCATTCATATGATTTTCTCCTCCTCGCATGAGAAAACTTTCTCGGACCTTCCACTAGTTCATTATCAATCCTGCTCGGTTTACCTGTTCTATTGAAAATACACCCAAACAAGGAGTCAAGTAGGAGATCTGGATAAGAGAACAACACAGAAAGAGAAACCACGTCAACAAATCATATTAAAAAAAAAAAAAAGAAAACAAGAAAGGCAAGCAAAAAAGGGTGGGGCTCAATCCTGACTACAAAAGAAAAAGAAACAAACCTGTAGCAGGACCCAACAAGAAACAACAAAAGAAAAAGGACACACAAACAGTGAACAGATCAATGCGAGCAATAAAGGCAGCTAAAGAATACTTAATTCACACTAAATGCAAGAAAGAAACATACATTAATGCATTCTAAAGATGAGAAAAGCTGGAGAAAAGAAAAGAAACAACAATGAAAAATAAGGGGGGGAACGAAATTTTGAATTTTTGAAAGAAACATCACTGCAGCCACACAACCAGGGGATTCAACACTCGCTTCGAGAGAGAGAAAATCCACTTCACTAGGAAGACTCTTTATGCTTACACTCATTATATCCAGAATGTCATCAAGCATTAAGTTTTAACTAAACCGAACATCTATCATTTTGAAACTATCTCTATTAAAAACTTTAACATTTTGTTTAAAGTGTCAATGCCAACTATATAAATGGTAAACTAACGTAACACTTTTAACATTGTGTTAAAAAGTGTGAATCCTATCAACAACTAGTAAAAAGCTTAACAACTGAATTTTTTCCTAAGACTTCTAAGTACCAAACTATGCTATTTATATTTGATCAACTAATAAAAACTAATGAAATGTAAATGATGGATATTCATTTTTGTCCATTCGAATGAATCCTCTCAACAACTTTGCAGCCTTGTGAATGGACTTAAAGTCTAATTTTTGCATATCCTCCTCTTCTAGGAAAAAAAATTCTGATATGAGACGAACTTTTATATAAGTTTATCGTCTCAATGTCACTATTTTCTTGATTAGAATATTACTCGGTTTATTTGCAATAGTATCAATTATTTTTCTTGATCAAATATAAGTCTAGTTATGATCATTAATAAGTCAAATATCATCAAATTAAAATATTTTCTACAAATCACATATAATTTTCAATTTAACTAATTGATTAAATTTAAATAAATTATTATGATATTTGACAAACAATTAATATAGTGTAATTCTTAGTGAATTAAATTCCTATTCAATTGTTCATTTGATATATTGATAAAGTATGCTAATTTTTTATTTGATAATTTTTAGTATTATATTTTATATAATATTTATTCAAAGAATATGTAATTAACTCACTATCAAAAATATAAAGAAGATAAAACTAATATATATGTATATATAAAAAAAAATTAAAATCGGTTCTAGTTTTGATCTTGATTTGGTGGTTTCCTGCATTTCTTGGTATGTATATTTTGAAAAATATCTAGAACCGCATCAATAAAAATTTTGAGATGGTTCGGGAAAAGTCAAAAATTCAATGCATATTTTAAGCTCAATATTTTTCGCCTGGATCATCGACTAGGTTTGTAATCCCAAATCCCATACACACCCCCTCTAATTTCAACATGTAATATAGTTTATTTGGGCTTTTTATTGTTAGGATTCATATTTTTCCAACTAATTCCTAGTTATTTGAATCTTTTTTACACCACAATGGCTCCAATGGCTTAGCCTAACTCCAAATAATTTCAGCATTTTAATGGCCATATGTGGCCAAAATCAACCTTTATTTTCAGCTTTTGATTTTGCTTGAGCCAGAGCAAAGCCGAACACATTTTTTGATTTTGAAGCCTTTAAATATCCCAAACCATAACCTAAACTCCCATCCTCAGCATTTCCTCAACCGCATTCACACACACTAGAGGTGCAGCCCTCTCGCTGCCGAGCCGCCACCGCCGGCCGTCGTCCCCATGCAGCCACCCATCCCCATATATTTATTTTTTCTTTTCTTTTCTTTCTTCCTCCTGCAATGATTTTATTGGTTATCTTTTAATTATTTGAATGATTGTTTTGGGTTCAATGAGGCTAGCCTAACAAACCATGTAGGTGTTTACCACCATAAGGTTGAGGGAAATTGTCAAGAACTCCTTGCATGTGTAGTTTTGTAATCGATTCAGATTCAATGATTTATTTTAGAACTGTTATTTGTTTATATAGGTTAATGAAGCCTGAAAGTTAGATGTATGTATGCATCAGGTTGTAGGTAAATTTATGAATGGGTGAGATAATTTAATTGTAAGTGCCTCTTTGAGTAGCCACATGAGGAGCTTATGCTAATCTCGTAGTTGGCTTAGTTAGGAGGCCAACATTAAACTTTCGGATCTATTAATTTTTGGATGGTGCTAAGGCCTTTTTGAGTGGAGTCTTAGAAAGGTTCATCAACTTTCCTTCAAACAGCCTTAAACATCTCTATGTTGAATTCCACAAATTAACTTTTGTACGGTAATTAGATTACAACAATCGTAGCTGAAAGCTTTGTAATTTTGATGCTTTGGCTCTTGAATAACTAAAATGGGTAGGTGCGAGCAAAGCGCACACTTACCATTTGGTTCAGACGGAGGCCTATAATGAATGAATCTATTTTGAGAGTAAGGAGAAGGAAGCTTTCTTTATATTTCATGTTCCTTTCCCTAGTTTGATCTCATACATTATACATACTCACAAGTCATAACTCTTATGCTTTCTGGCTTTTGAATTTTTTCCCTGTTCAGATTGGATTATTGCAATGGCTTTTGATAAACTAGAGTTAATATAAATATAGGGCACAGTATGTTAAGTCTTATTGAGAATTGTGGGATGAGTTAGTTATAAAAAATGCTGGTTCAACCGTGTCTTGATACACATGCTCTATGTGTATAATGATAAGATACTTCCTGAGATCAGCTATCACCTTTTGATGGTCGATCATCTGACCAAGTGAGGTGTATTACTTTAATGGCCTCACTTTTGTCTCGATACGATACATTTTCTATATGGTCTATATCGAGATTTTTTTTTAAAAAAATTGCTAGTTCATTACTCTAGTTTAAATTGATTTTTTACTCTATAATAATGTGTCAGATGATTGGAATTTGTTGTTTTTGACTGATTAATTCCTGAAGCACCTAATCTAGTTCTGCGGTTTCTGGCTAAATGATGTCTATGTTTTGCATCTTTTTTTTGTTTTTGTTTTTATTTCCTTTGGAACCTTGTCTATGCCTGGATTTTGTAATTAGGATTTTAATTT